>JAIPRN010000456.1:0-84038 GCA_025469175.1 Geopemphigus sp. TES_GeoC_2020 | reverse complement strand
TTTGAAACGAGAGATTTGAATTTTGGATGGGAGAAAATGATTCGTTTTAAAACTATGTCGAATATCATAATTATATAAAACCAATATGATTATAAAAAAATTAGTTCCGAGTGTTGAAATTGATTTAAAAAAAATAGTATATTTTTATTTCTTTGAAAATGTTTTTTGATTTTTTTACACCTTATCAAACAACGGCAAGTCTTTTTATATATTTTTTTTCACTATATATATATATATATATATATATATATATATACACGTACAATATGCGTTCGTTGGAATTGCCTATAAGGTTGAATATGCTTTTTCCCTTTTTTAGATTCACATTAAAGCGCAACGAAGTTATTTACCGCCTTAGGAAATGACGTTACTTTATGTGCTTTTGTTAAACGACACAATTTACACATCAAAAAAGTACATTGACAAAAATTGTGCACATTATTCTTTAAATTGTTGTAACAATTAAATGTATGTATTATTTAAGAGTATTTGGAATAAAATTAATTTGAAATATTAAAAATATATACACATTTTGATCTTGTAAATTTAAGAGATAAATCGTTAAAAATATAATGGTAATACGCTAAAAACATTTATGCAAAATTGACTATTAAAGGTACAAAAACAATTTAAATAGTTGGATTTTTATCATTTTTATTAACTATATATTTAATGTTTAGAAATGACATAGAATAATATTATCGCGATGACTTCTTGGAAAATTATTTTGTATATATTACATTTATATATGAGTAGTTTATTGGTTTTAAATTTAACTTTAAGGAAGATCGAATATAAATTGAATTTACGACAATAATATAAAGCAATTGAGAGTACGTTTAAAAATATTATTTAAATAAAATAGGCGAATAGTTTAGCTATGTATTAAGTTTAATTAAAAATATCGTTTTCTACGCGAATTTTAAGTTCGGCTATATTCAGGACTTTATTGTTACTTGTCATATTAATTGTTTTACTAGTTTCAAGGAACTGTTATATTGGCTTCATTCCAGTCATAAGAACGTACATTTAAGTTATGAAATAGTGCTATGGTTACGCTGATTTAAAATTTTAAACTTAATTTTCAAACAGTACGTGGCAACGGGAACCACAAAAGAAGATTATACTACATTATCAACCCTAAGGAAGCGCACCCACATGAATATTAATATTCAAACGTTATTTCGAATACGGATATACGCATGTCGAAATAGGGTTGGTGAGTGTGAAACTCATTTTTGAAAACAATAAATAACTTTTCACAACACGGGTTTGAGTCCTCAAAAGAACATTGTGTTGGGCACATAGGGTTTTCCCATGTACGTGGATATTGCAGTGGCTATACAAAGAGGTAAAGTTTACATTCGGTGAAATTGTGTTATCGAATGTAACAGCAATTTCGCGCGTTAATATTTAACCTCAAAGTTGTCAGAATATATTAATAATTATCAACGGCAATCGAGCTTTGTGCGTTTTTAATTGATTAAATTGTCATCAGTTTGTTCACTGAACACGTTTAATACGAAAAAACTATGTTCAAAAATGTTGAATCATTATTTTGTAATACAATGAAAAATATACAAATTTTCCATTAACGAATTCTCGACTATCGTTAATTATTTCATTTTTTAAAATTTGTAACGGAAAATATGTTAAAGAAAAAATGATAATGATGTTTGGTGCTATATTATTATAAAATTACTATAAAATAGGTGTCAATATTAAAATGAAACGAAAATGTGTTTAATATAGTAAATAATTGATTTTTAAATGTCCTTAAATGATTTAAATGTATATTTGAAATGTTAATACTTTATGGTCATTTTATTTTTAGTATTTAAAAAAAAGCTATTTGTCGCTGGACATTTGAAACTTCCTCGCCATATGAAAATACATAATTTTAATATAATGTATAATGTATAATTTAATAAATAATATAATTTATAATGTATAATTTTCTACATCTGTTAGACTTATAAAAGCGTTATATGAAAATATTTTATGACTGACACTTAGAAGTTAACCTAATGTCTTTAATAATGCTTAGTAACGTACAACTTAACCTAATGCAACTTTATCGTATTTTGAAATAAATTTTTTTTTATATCTTCATAAATAAACTAATAGCGAACAATATAGTTATTATAACTTGGTAAATACATTTGGCAGAATATCGTCTAAGATGTTGGAATTATTTCCGATTAGACTATTGACCGACGGTCGACGGGCAATTCTCATCTAATAGCCAATAATAGATATATACGATCTTTTTTTAATATCATATTGTAATTTATTGTTTTTACAATGTAATATGAAATAGAGTACGTAATTGGTTTTCATTTTTATAGACTCGATTGTTTTCTTTCATGAGTGAAAGGGCTCTATATAGTCGTTTATATTTCTAATTCATTTGTTTCACGTGCTACTATTTGAGTCGAAATTTATTTATAAAACATTTGATTATCAATATGACGTGTTTACATTAATTATTAATTATTAATAATTAATCTACATTTATAGATTTAAATATCTTCAATTGTTCGGGTATATAAAACGAATAAGTAATGTCCAAAATAACAGTTTTTTTTATGTAAAAACTATTGAAAAACTGACGGAAATCTTCCAACTAACATTTATACATTTGTTCCGAGTATAACCCAACATGCTCTTTTTGTCTGTTTTATTATATCACATATATATTTTAACGTTCGTTTTTACATGTGTATTATACAAATGTATATGGCCTTAAGCTTAATGTAGAGCCTTTTTCAAATTTCATTCCAAACGTAACGAAGCTCTATCCGACATTTGTAAGTATCTCATTATTTCAGTCGAAAACAACACTATCGTCGAAGAATAAAACGTTTTATTCTAGCGTATACGGTCGTTTAAGTAGGTAATATTATTTGTATATATACTGAGAGGTAGTTTAAGGTCGTAAATTTTTGAATCATTCATATTTTTATGATTCCAAAATATTGGGTCTTTATTTTTTTTTGTGTAAAATGTATTATCACTATTATTTTACGAAAACTTATGAATTGGGTTAATTTGTTTTTCTAATAATATTTATCAATTTAAATTAATGTAAGATTATAAAATGTTTAGCGTAATCACGGTACGATTCAATACATAGGGAACATATTTACTAAAATATAATTTAATATTTCTGTGTATAAATAAATAAATAAATAAATATAAATATATATATATATATATATATATATATATCAATAAAATTAATAGTCATAATAAAGAATTTTTTTAAATTCTGTCATCAGTTGAGTTGTTTAAAATATTTTGTTTATAATATTTCTTTAGGTCTAATTTCTAATATAAAAAATTAATTCGAAATTATTTTTGTTAAATTAAACGTATATTTAGCTTAAACATGTACACGCATTTCTATTTTGTTACACAATTTTATGATATAATGTTATTTGGCGACGTATTGGATCAAAATGATATATATATATTA
This sequence comes from Geopemphigus sp. TES_GeoC_2020, assembly GCA_025469175.1. Classification (NCBI taxonomy): domain Eukaryota; kingdom Metazoa; phylum Arthropoda; class Insecta; order Hemiptera; family Aphididae; genus Geopemphigus; species Geopemphigus sp. TES_GeoC_2020. The sequence continues at coordinate 80,560 of JAIPRN010000456.1, read as the reverse complement.
TGTCAATAAACATTACTATATTATAAAATAGTTATAGAAAAGGTTTATAAAAGTAAGTACGTGACTTCGGAATGGGTATAACGTATGTAGTTCCAGTATTGTAGAATTTTTCAATTGATACATATATATATATATATGATTCATTAACATTTATTTGCTGTTGATGTAGTTGTTGCATATAAAGACACATTTTTTTACGAAAAAAACGGGATTATACATTATTTGATCTCTAAGTATTTATGGAATTCAACGAATTTATAGATTTTAAAATAATATTATGTTATAGCCAACATTTTTTTTGGGAGGGAGAACGAATTTTATATGACCGAATATTTTACGCTAAATATATTTTATTTTAAATTATTTTGGGTGAATTGTGATTTAAATTATATATTACACAATGGTGATAAGTAGACAAAAATAACATATTTATGTTTTAAGTATTTTATTAATTTGTGTATGTTACGAAATATATATCATAATCGAGTTATAGCAGTAAATTTACCGGTTGTTATTTATTAAATGAGTAATATGAATTTGTTTTTAAAATTATTTTTTGATTATTATTTTAATGAAAACATAAAATGTGATCATACGATGATTTTTTATACACACACAATTTTTCGTGTTCTGTGAAATAAATTAATGTTGTGGAAGAAATAATTTCTCGCAATAGCATATAATTACGAATCAAATTTCGTTATAAGTTTTAATTTATACGTTGCGAAATAATTTAAGATCGTTTTAAAATCGTTTTAATATCGTATTAAATTGTTTTTTGCCATCTATAATGCTTATGACTGTATTTATTTTCGGCATTAAGAAGATTTAAAGTTTGCTCGGATTCGTTCTGTTTACCGGACGTTTGTGGGCAAATAGAAAATAGTGAACATTGAAATTGAAAAGAGTTACTAGTACAAAACCGATTATTTAAAAACTTGACGACGAAATAGATGAAAAACTATCGGTATACAATCGAATAAGAAATGTTACTGTAGTGACTGGCATAATAATACGGTTGACGGCTTTGTGCGCTATTATCGAACGTTGTCATCTTAGCAAATTCCAAACGAAAGCCTCTGACTTTAAATAAGTTATAGTGCTGCATCATAGTGGGACTTAAAAAGAATATTGTGTTTTTATCTGCAATCGGTCGGCCAAAGATTCTCAAACCACACGCGTCGGTGCGGCGTCAGCAATGGTTAGCCAAAACGTTGCTACTGTGAAAAGTTCTTTAAATTCGTCGTCAAATAACAAGTCGTTATGAGTTGTTATGTTCACACTAAATATTAATTTTTTAGATTTTAATTTCATAAGTGATTAAATGTTTGTGAATTAAAACCGAATAAAATAAATCTACGTTATCCGTTTAATTCGTATTGTTTTTAAATTAAGTTAAATCTAATTTCTTTGGTATCAAAATGTGCCACTAACTACTATGCGTATAAAAATAAATAATAGTTTATTGTATTCGGTCGAATGCATTTTAATAGTAAAGTCTGTGATTTATTACAGAACTATAAACATTTTTATATACGGTAACATTTGGTTAGCTAATTTATTGAGAAATATTCAAAATCAAAAGATACACCCATAAGTCTTGTAAATATAAAATTATGTATCGAAAATATATTTTTTTGATTTAGCATTAGCGAATTAAATAGTTTTTTCTTAAATAAATTAAAAATTATTTATCCATTTTGTTTAATTATCAAAAACTAATTAAACATTTTACGAGTATTACTATAACAATGTCGGGAAATTCAAAGACAATTCATTAAAATAAAACCGATCGAATTTTTAAATTTTTATAAATGCATCTGTGTAACTTACATAAACACATAATTACACGTTTATAGGGATTAAAAAAAATTGATTGTCAACTTCTGTATAATTACAGATTTATGTTTAAAAAAAACGTACAATACATTGAAAAAATATGAAATTATTTGGAACTAAAAAATTGTTAGTTTCAAAATTGAAATATAATACATTTAATGATAATATCTATGGTGTTTTATACACAATCAAAATATCTTTGTATTCAATTTCTAATTATAGAAAATAAGTTACAAAATGAGAAAATGATTCAACAATTATTATGTCTATTATTTAATTACTTATGATGTAATAAAAATGTTAATTGAAAACATATTGTAAATTTTATTACTCTTAAAAATTTACGTTTTTTAAATTTACGTTATGTTTACAATACATTTTTTAAATTATTCAATTCTATATGTATATACAATTTATTTTAACAATTAAATAATTTAATAAAATAGTTATAAATATAATTTTAAGATTATTTTGTATTATATAATTCCGTTGTGTTTAAAATTGTTCGGTATTTAAAATAAATTTATTATCCAACTACATATGTTTATTAAAATAATTATGAATTTTAAATCTGATAGTAAATAGTGAAAAGTGTCATAATAGAATTTTGAATGTCGCGTGATTAATATGAGTTAGATCCTTTGAGCTTATTATTTTTATAGTACACTGTGTATTCGTATAAATATGTACGTCATACATAATATATGTAAATAATGTAAACGCGTGTATGTGTGTACTCTATGGTGTGTAAAATATATATAATTTTTTTTTATCTTGATTGTTCGGTCTTAACTTTTCTTGACGGTCTATCCAAAGTCGACAGAGTGAAAATGCCAATTTATATGACAAAGCCTATTATAGTGTTTCTATTAGAACGGGATTTACATAATGGTTGCGGGACCCCGTCTGGTGAACTACACTCCTATGTCATTGTCGACTGCTCAAGACCCGTAATTGAATTATTATTCACTGGAATAAGTCAGGAGCTGTTCAAGCAAATGCAATAGCCATAAAGTATTTATCTGAAATATAATATGTGGCAAAAAGTTTATTGCTTTTCAAATAAGTCCTTTAGTAAATAAAAAAATTTAAAGAATTTGAGTTGAAGAGCGACGTTCTAGTTAACCGAAAATTTTATATATATATATTATTATGATTACGACAAAAAAAAATTGAGAATATCGAGTGTAATATTTTATTGGTCAAAAATAGTTATTTATAAAAAGTGTAGAATTCTAGATGAAAACGATAAGAATTCAACCATTTCGTTTATGATAGTTTGGTGCAAAAAAAATTCGCATTAAATCATACTTTTTTCTATAAGGAATGTATTAGTAATTTTTCGATTACTTTATGATGGCAAGTTAAAAAAAGAATTCGCTGTTATTCAGTATAATAAAAACCATAACATTAAATTTGAAGGTTCATTATATAATATTGAGTTATAGCAAGATTACAATTCTCGAGTTTTTTTGAAAATATAAATAACACCATTTTTCAACAATATTTATTAGTTATTATTGGGTTATATAGTATTAAGGTATTTTTATAACTCGTTTAAAAAGAGAAATTTTAGATAAATAATTATTAAAATTTTATTGTCATTTGTCACTTTTAATATGAATGTATAACTATTCAGCAATTACCACGAATTTCAATAAAATATTTTATTATTTGTAATTTTCTTTCATCATGTCATCATTATGTCGTTTAATGACAATATAAAATTCGTTGCCAATTTCAATTAATTTCATATTAAACTTAAAATACACGTCTATTTAACGAAATTGGAAACTAAATAACCAAAATTTCATATTGTAAACGATTTTAATAATTCTGGTAATCATTATAAAATAACATTAATAATAATAATAATATATGTAATAGATTAATAATAAACGTTTATTATTATTAGAATATATTTATTAAAAAGTGTGATATTCGATCTTATTATATTAAATACCAATAAAAAAAAGTCAAATAAATATCTCTAATTATCTTGCGGTTTATTTTTGTGGCTTTTAATCGATTATTTGAGTTAATAATAATAATATAATTACGTAATGTCTTAATCGATTTATACGTTTAAACATTTTTTTTTTATACAAATCGAACATAATTAAGTTTTAAGATTGTATGGAGGGTAATGTAGACGTAATGTAGATGAAGAGATGATTATCGTTTACTAGATTTCGCATTTTAATTCATGATAACGACTCTTTTTTTGTAAAGTAATATTAAATTCATCCTCTTTAAAATACATTACAAAGGTACATCGAAACATATTCATACGTTTTACATATTGAATTTTGGTTGAAAACTTTTAAAGAAAAAAGGTCTAAAATAGCCGGAGAAAAATGATACGGGATTTGTATTGAGAATATTCGATTAATAAATTACACCCTTTAATATATTTTTTGCTCATTATTTTACTAAGTAAAATAATATCCGTTAAAACCCCATTTGTATATTGCTGGATTTTATTCGAATTAAAAAATAATTCTATCGCCCAATATCGAGATATAAAATATTAAAGGGTTTAACGATTAAATACTTAATTTTGTTTTTAGTATATTGCACTATAAGTACATATAGATAAGCACGTATTGTGCGTATTGTGCGTCAATATTTTATAATGTATTTATTAAATACATTGTAGTTGCAACTCATAATCATTCACAATTATTCTACGAGACAGTGTTACGTGTAATAATTACCGGATTTCCTATGTCAAGACAGCGTAATACTTAGCTGGTATTCGAATGAAAACTTACATCTGAAAAGGCACATTAAATCGATCTTGGCTGAGTACTCCATTATTGTAACAATAGACGGTCGGAAGTAATGTCTATAATATAACGCGTGTCGTTATTTCTCGTTAACTTTACTATACAATGAGCCCTATCTGAAAATGTTGATTGGAAACGGGGTAGCAACGGCTATATAGCAACAAAACGGTAAATTATCATCACCCTCTCCTCCATCCCACCCATGGCGCTCATCCGAGAATGTTATTTTCATCAATTTTGTATCGCCTAGGGTGACTATTACTGAGCTACTATTATTATTACTTCGTGTGTGTGTGTGTGTGTGTGTGTGATACATTGTGGTTGTGAGTGATTCACATCAAAGGGGCGGTAAAGCTAAAAATGTAAAAGTCAATTATTTGTGCGTGAATAGGGAATAACTAAAAAGGTGGTATTACAGACGATACAGAAAATTTGTTCGACAATGATTAGTACGTAAATAAAGCCGTTTATTACACACTAGAAAACGTTTAAAATTCAATTTGGATCAGTGTACGGTATAGACGATCGGCGTTTAAAAGTTTTTTAATCAAAATACGTACTTACGTTGTACTTCTGGATCTATTATCTACACTGAAACGACCACCAAGTAACAGTCGTATGTTATGACCTACAACCATTTTATTTATATTATACGAGGTGTATAGTTGTGTGTTACTCAACGATATTAATGTGTAATATTTTAAGTATATTTTTAGTATCTTTTAGATGTTTTAATAAAATATATTCACGTAATACTAAAGAAAACTCGTAATGAAATGATCGCTGTAACAATGTACTGTTATCAAAGTAGCAGAAAAATTGTTTTCTGTAATTGTGTCATAAATATACTATTCGATAAATATGAATGTAATCTTAATAATTGTTATAACGCAGTTTTAAGAAAGCGTAAAATATATAGTTATATGTTTAAAACTTATTTATCTAAATATGTGATTTTTGAAATGTTTTATATATTTTAAAAATATTTAGAAAATATCAATTGGAGTAGATTGATATATTAATACAAAACGACAAGGATGAATTTAGAAGTTTGTTTTGAAGGGGGGGCGTTAAGATATTGAGTAAAATAGTCGTTAAGTTACTTATTTCTGGCCAAGGAATGGAATTTAAAAATAGACATTTTAGGGTGGAGGGGTCAGAGTCTTTTCAGCCCTTATGATAAATACGTTCTTGTGTAATTAATAGGATAAAAAAAGTGTTTAGATTATTAATTATGAGTAAAAATGTCAATAATGGAAATCGATTGTATTTTCTCAAATTTCAAATTAACGAAATTCTTTAACGGTGCAAATTTAAAAATTTTATTTGTTGTGTTAAAAAAATTAAATATCGCAATATTTCTCCTTATTTAATTCAATATATATATAAAGCGACAAATCTTTATTAACAATACACAGTGCGTCCCATAAGTTTTGAGACAACCGTTCTAAAATTAATTCTAGTATCTAGATAATTATGAAATTTTGGGAAGTTATTACGATAACACTTATAATCAGTCGTACAAAGGTTCACGTGTATAAGATAATTTCTGGCAGTTTAATCGTATCTGTCGTGAATGTATGTTTGTGATCGCGGTTATAATTTCAACATGGAAAAAAATCTTGAACAATGAATTGCGATAAAATTTTGTGTTAAGTTAGAAAAAAGTGCTACAGATACGTTCCAAATGATGATCAAAGCTTATAGTGAGTTAGTTATGTCCCATGCTACTGTGTTTTGGTGGCATAGTCAGTTTTCATCCGGCAGGGAGTCGTTTGATGACGAGCAGAGATGTGGAAGACCAAGCACAACGAAAACTAACGAAAACATTGCTCGCGTCTCAACTGTTTTGAACGAACATCGAAATGCTGGTTGTAGGTTAGTAGAGGAGTTAACTGAAATTCAAAAAACGATTGTTTAACGGATTATTAGAGAAGATTTTGGGAAAAGAAAACTTTGCGCGCGCTTTGTTCCTCATGCGCTAACCACGGAACAACGACAGAGACGTGTTTCTCACGCGAAAGATTTGCTTCAAATGGTCACCAACACTCCAAATTTTTAAAAAATATTATTACGGGTAACGAGAGCTGGTGTTTTTCCTATGACTCGGAAACCAAACGGCAAAGTGCACAGTGGGTTGGGAAAAATTCGCCACGGCCAAAAAAACTTCGGTTTCAAAAATCCAAAATCAAGACCATGTTGATTGTATTTTTTGATTCCTAAGGAATTATACACAAAGAATTTGTGTCTCCGGGAAGTACTGTTAATGCCGAATTCTACAAAAACGTTTTGGATCGCCTCTGTAAAAGAATTGCACGCGTTAGGCCTGTTTTGTGGAAAGATCGGTCTTTTTTCTTACTGCACGATAACGCTTCAGCACAAACCGCGGAGATTGTCACTCAATTTTTGGACAAAAAAATGATTCCAGTACTTAACCACCCTCCCGTATTCACCAGATTTGAGTTCTCCTGACTATTTCTTGTTCCCAAAGTTAAAGATGGAGCTCAAGGGGCACCATTTTGCCACCATTGAAACGATTCAAGAAGTGGTGACTTAAAAGTTCAAGAACATTCCTAATGCTGACTTTTCACGGACCATGGAAAAATTGGGCGATTGTGCAAGAAGGTGTATAGAATGTAATGGTGACTATTTTGAATAAAAAATTGCTTAAAACATTTATTTCATTTTTTTTGTAACATCAGTAACCTTAGTCTCAAAACTTATGGGACGTACTATGTATGTATCCTAAATAATTTTATATATCAAAAATATGTTATAGGTCAATATATGAACATAGCTTATATGTTAAACACGAGTATAAAGATTATCAAATTAATGAAACATAATTAAGTGAACGCTTATAAAAATGCGCGTTAAAAGTATAATTTTAAAAAATATGTAAATTTCTATACGATGCTTTCAAAATCTATCATATGATTTTTTATCAACAATTGTGTTAATGAAAATTATTTACATTAAAAATGTATAATACATTACGTTAGTGTAATTTTATTATTTTTAACACTATATCATTTACACACTTTTGTTAAAAAAGGAGTAAAAATGTATTATTTTGGACAGTGGTTATATTATATTGCAAATATGTGGAAACTTACTGGTACATTAATATTTAATAACTATACCTTCTGCTTAATTAATTTTTATTTTATTTTTTTTTATTTATTTAATTTAATTACCAAGTTAATTAATGTTTCGATATTATTAGAAATTTGGAAAATATTATAGACCATTTGATTATTATGTGGAATACATAAATAATTGCCAATTAGTTATATGGATTATAAAATATAAATAATTTACGTTTTTTATAACCGAATCTTCGGAGGTCATATATGATTGGCAAATTTACTATGATAAGGCGCGTATACCGATTTATTAGTTATTTGTCTACAACGGCAAACAATAATATAAAGTCTGGACAATTATTGTTTATACTAATAATATATTGTAAAACACATTGAAATGGGGTTGTAGGACGTAATTGGAAAAATCAAACAATTTGAGTTTCCAATGTGCTTTACTAAAGAAAATCCTAAACCCATCATTTCCAATATTGTCTACATCGAGAAACCTATTTCGAAACCGTCTGTATTATAGCAATGGTTATACACTTTCGAATGTCGTTTAAAGGAACGAAAACCATTTCACTTTCTTAAGTCCTCGTGTAAACAATAAAAGAGTTCGAGGGGGAAGAAAATAGGTGGTAACCCGAATCATCACGGATTCTGCTAAACCATTACACGAAGCGTCCGGCCAGCCTCAGGTAGAGAATTACTTATTATCATTTCAATTATCTACGAAGACGTTTTCTTATATAAGCAATTAGTCGATTTCACGTGAATCCTTAGGACATATAGAAATATGTGAGGTGTGTTTGTGTAACGATTTTGTAACAAAATATTGAACTTGCAAATGGAAATTTAACGTTTCAATTAATGATCAATGTGTAATAGGACATTCAAAATATAATCGTCTGATAAAATAATGTATAAAAAAATTATTATACTTTTAATTTAATAAATCTATATTTAACTTTACAATAAGTATATACATATAGTAAGAGTATACCTAAGTCATTTTGTTTTCATCCGTATAATTTCGTGTATTGGTTCTTAGTAATACTACAGTGGCGAAATATTTCACGAATTTTAATCGTAATTGATATAAATTTGTGTCAAAAAAATGATTTTTTCAAAACGACTAGCTAAATAAATTGAAACCGACGACACGAAATTAGCTGTTATGTTCTTTTATTTGGACTGTGAATATTTATAAAGTATTCATAGTGTAGTTAATTACTTGATCGATTGGTTGACCAACAAATACAAAAAATACGTACGTTATTTTTTAACGAAATTAATTCCTGACATTTGTAATTGTATTTTTAAGTTTAAACGACGATTTAATATTCGTATTGAGTTAAAAGATGTTCCTTTTGAAATAATATATCGCGTCAATAATATTCGAATAAATCCAGCAGTAGATATTTTTACTAAAAAAAAGAGAAAAAAATGGCGTTTTTCATTTGATAGAAAATCTGATTTGCCGAATTCTTATTATTGTACACGTATATACATAATGCACATACACACACACACACATACGAGTGCGCGGTAAAAAATAAAATTTCGGTGTCGCTCTAAATGATGTGTTTTCAATGAAAGCACTCTTGTCGAACAACTACTAAACGAAAACAGGGTGGGCGAGCGAGTGGTTTATATATGGAATATCGGATGTGTTAAATATAAAAATGTGCGCGGCCGTACACTGAGAACACGGTAAAGCCATTATGCGCTCACGGAGCCAAAAGTATAAAACATTAATTTCAAAGGCATCGATATATTTTTCTTCTTTTGTCCCGTGATAGCAGTTTAATTACGTTTTTGGTCAAATCAGCGTAGTGAACACAATCGGTGATAAGGAAAGGTTTTTTTTTGTTCTTTGTGGTAAATGGCGCAGCGTTTTTGCACTTCTACGCTGCCACGTAGCCTCCACATACGTATAAGTGGTGCAAAACATGGGTAAATAAATAATGATCCAACGGCGAATACACATCACGCGGCGGGTGTATAATACGCGTGTGGCCGGGAACCGAAAGGAATTTCGGGTAAACGCAATACATAATTTCGTTCTCTTCATTCATTTATAATATTTGTGTTTGGCGTTGGCCGCCGTGACGTGAATAGTTTATATTGTCCGTCGGGCGGACGAAATACAACGGCGGACGGTTCGCAACACATCCTGCCGGCGAGACAGCCAAAAGATAATTATGTTGGGTCGTCATCAACAACACGTCTTCTTCAAGGGTTCCTAGGATGTTGGGTATGGCACGGAAAATCATTACGGTAACAGAACGGACAAAGCACAATGGCCGGATTAAGCTTTCGCAGTCTCGTCTAAGTACACGCACATTTCTTCAACAATCTGTCTTAGTCGGTCAGTTCATTTTGCGTATAATGACGAATATAATGTAAGACACATACATTTAGTAGCGTTAATAATTTATATAAATAACGCGCACATACACACGCGTGCGTGCGCGTATATATCGTAATAGTAAGGGTGATAATTTAATAATAGCGACAGACAAAGGACCAGAGAAAGCCATGGACGACCATGAAATTATAGTGTTTATTTTGGTTTTTAATATTGTTTGTTGCAATTTGATTATTTTTTATAGATTTAAAAAAATATCCTAGATAATATTTTCGTATTTTTGTAACGAATTTATTGTAATAACATTTCGCTTATTATAGTCCATCCAATATGTGACGAGCAATATTATAGAAGTTGTGTACGTCGGGGACAGGTGCCAAAAAAAAATTGGTTTTGAAATATTGAAACCAAATCTTAATGAAAACCGTATAGTCAGAGATTAAAGTTTTGTCGGTTCTATAAAGTTCAGTTTTTCTTTTATATTTTATCGTGTTCTATAATTATTTTTTTTATACATTTAAATATCTATAAAAAATTATTACGTACAGAGTTGTATTAATATTTCAATTTTTCGGTTTAATTGCCTTAAATTTTCCGAGTTATGTAAAATGATTTTAATATGTCTCGATAAATTAATTTCTTCGACAATATTATTGGCGATCAAATGCACGAGTGCCTCTAATGAACAGTCTTCTAAAATTTTAGTCAATAAAAATATACTTCCGTACCATTATGACATATGATAGGATGTCATTGTTTTTCAACAGTTTTATTAATTGAAAACGAAATGATACAGAAAGTTAATTTGGATGAGACTATCAAACAATTTTCAACTATAAAAGTAAGAAATGTTAAGTTTAAACATTTTATTGTAATAATGTAACGGATGTAATTTTTATTTATGTATGGCATATTTTTCGATTGTCGCGTAAAATGAATTGTATTCAGGTTATGTAAAATAATTATTGTTATAAAACTAAAATATAAAATACAATACTAAAAATATTTTAGCACTGGCCTTAAAAGTAAAATGTACTGTACACTTTAATTGACTAAGTAGATTTCAGGGAAACATTTGTATTTAATCATTGTATCAGTTTAAAAAATAAAAAAAAAATATCAATCAATATTTGAATACGGTTTTCTGTCTTATTATTATAAGTTTTGTTTTGTTTTTAACGAATTATAGTGTTTCTTCAACTAATAATTATTTTTATTATAATTAAAATAAGAGTTTCATTTATTTTTGAAAAAAGAATCGTTTTTAATTTAGTGGGTTGTTCATTAAAACTTTGTGAATATGTTTATAAACATAAATTAATTATTTTTTATCAAATTGTCATATATTTTAAAATTTACAAAAAACATTTTAATTTTAGATACTACCTAATTAGTAATTATTATTTTTGCGATAAATTTTAACAAATTTTGGTAGCTTAAATTCTTAAATTAGAAACGACAGTTTGTTATGAATATAAGTTCACGTTATAAAATATTTCAAAAAATAATATTCTGAATTATCGTAATATTATTGTTATTAAAGTTTATAATATTATCAAAAATATATAACGGGTAATTTCTGTGATCATCTATCGAAGCATGTGTATATAAATTGCAGGTAATAAACATTCATAAACGTATTTATTTTTAATTTAAAGACCGTTTATCAAGTACAATCGAACACGTTTCATAATACCCAGATTATTCAAAGTATAGAAGTATTAGAGTATTCAAGTTATCCGGTTATCAAAATATATATTCAAATCAATAATGCCATGAATATCATTAATGGAAAAGGTACTTTCGTCAAAAATGTTTTTGAATAATATTTTAGGACATTCGTCGTTTTAATAAATCGAGAATATATTGAACGCACAAATAATTAGGATTTTCTTATTGGTCAGGGCCAAGTAAATAGATTACGTAATAAAACGGTGTTACATCGTTATGGAAAAAATACGCGAATTACCTATCGTCTCTATGTTGCTAAACAAATACGTATTCCTTTGTTTTATTTTTATTTTTTTACGAATTATCATTAGTCTATGTTAGTTTACTGTACGGAGGCGATTGTGTTTTTTAAACCCTTGTATGATGTATCTTTATTCTCGCAGTATAAATATTATAAATCATACGGGTAGCTCTTGATTGCATATTGACCAAGTTAACGAACTATAAACGGTAAAGTTATTTATAGCGAATAGGCCGTGGAACGGTAAATACTAAATTGTCTACAACATAGTGTATATGTGTACCGTTTTTCCCGTATAACCATGTTAATCGTTTTATAATTATTTAGATGAAATTCAATCACTAGTATGTAAGATTGATTATTCAACGTATACAATATATAATACAATTTATCCGAATCTTAATAAAATATATTGTTTGGAGGAATGTGTAATCATCAAGTTTTAAGGAGCGTTTTACGTTTTTACGTCGATCGGTAACGAACTTAATTACTCTATGTTATATTATTGTCATCCTGACGATAATTTTAATTAGCATCGGTTGGTTCAACTTTAAGCCGGAACGGGTTTTATTCGACGATATAACGTTATTTTTAATGAAATCATTACTGTCACTTGTATCGCGACGGTAGATTCATATATTATGCACTCGCTCGATATAGTTTGAAAAAGTGAATTACCGTTTTATTTGAAAAATAATTATTTTAGGGTTAGATTCGTTCGTTTTATTTTTAGTTTGGCTTAAACGCATGCATCGTTACCTCTCTGTATGTTAGCTTTGGTAGTCTTATTTTATTCTAAAATGTATTTAGCGTTTTATTTATAATCTTATGTTCGATTACATTGTAACATATGAACAAAGGCGAGATTCGATTCTAATGATAGATCGTAGAGCGAGTATACAGCTGAAATACTATTTTATAAAATAATAAAACTGAACTTGATAGAGTTAATGAAAAAAATATAAATAAATACTCGTAATAATAAAAAATTAAATATATATATATATATTCCCCGTATATATTTTAATATTATTTTACCATTTTATAGTTTATTATAGTATTATTTATATCGATGTTCGATAAAATATGTTACTATATTATATCCGAAACGCAATAATAATATTTGCCATAAAAAATTTAAATAAATTCGAGGAACTAAATTATAATACTATTAAAAGTTTTAAGGATTAAATTGTGGATAGCGAAAAACTAATAATATTAAAGACTGATATCATTTATTGGATTAAATATCATAGGATAGTGATTTGGCCGGTTTCACGTTCATTATATTATGTCTTTAAATTTATGATAACGGCGTACAAGTTGGACAGCTCCGTAGGAAATGGAAACCATTTGAAAAGAACGAAAATTAGAAAATATTACCGATTGAACCATGATGGTGAATAAAAGGTGGTTTTAGGGCAAGAAGATTCGCGGCCGCTGAAATTGACTCTTTTAGATTGGTTAACCCTAAGTCTCATCGTTCCCTTCCAAATCTTTAATGCATTTCACTGATTCGTTTTCTATCTTCGAATTTGACTAGTTTCAACGCGTTGGAAGAAACGAAAATTGTAGCGAACTATAATTACGAAGCGCGGAAAATATATTATAAGCGAACGCTTATTATAATTAAAGAATTTCCAAACATCGTAAAAAGTGTTATTGTGCGCCATACTTTTTGATTTACAAATACTGATTGAAAGATATTTTTTTCTTCAGATGGAAACATTGAATTAATCCATTGTTTATCAACCGTATAATATAATATGTTTTAAGTATTTTGAACAGAATTATAATAATATTAATACCGACGAATTGATTTTATTTATACTATATTATATATACGTAAAATTAAGAAAATGAATAGTTTAATATTTTGGTGAACCAAAATTTATTAAAATACAATAAGATATATTTTGATCAATAAAGTACATTTATTTTAATTTCTATATATTTCAAGCTTGAACGTCAATTTTTACGACAATTATAGTGTTCATCGACATGTAATAAATGTGTGACAAATTATTTGAAAATTTATGAATTGAGATTTTCAACATTGTAAGACTAAGGTAACGTAAGTTAACATATTTTTGAAAATTTTTTTTATTAATATTCGTTGTTTATTGTGCATTAGTGCGAATTCGTCAGAATGTAGAAAATTTGGTATTCGTGGGATTCATTTTTAATTAAATATTATATTGTTTTACTAAGTAGAAATATTTATGAAACGGGCTTTTAATAATATTTTCGTATATTTTAACTTCGTGTAAATCATACAGAATACTTTACTTTTCATAATTCGATGTAGTTCATTTTAAATATTTTAGGTACAAATACATAGAATAGAAACCTCTTTGAATATAACAGTATATAACTTTCCAATAATGTATAAATATAAAAATTAATAAATTTTGTCTATACAAAACAAGTGTTATAATATAAACGATAATTATTATAATCACTTAAACAATATTTCTGTAAACTATTTAATTTAGTTTTAATCAAATAGAGTGTCAACATTCTAGTTTGGTCAATTTTAAATACAAATAATAAATATATTATTTTATTAATATAAAATCTTCATAGAAGTTCTAGTTTTTTTTACAAAATGTATATTTATATTGATTTAATATTTAAATTTTATTTTACTAAATTTGTTGTTGTGTTATTATTGAAAAGAAGGAATAAATACTATAAGATTATAACTTAGATAAAGTTAAAGAGTTAATTAAATATTTGGCCTATTGCAAATGTATATTGTGGGTGCTATTTATTTTTAAAATATTTTAACCGGTTACGTTTAAATAAAAACGACAATTTAAAGACTGCTTGTTTCCTTTACGAGAATTTTTTTTTGTAGGGAACGTTAATCAACACTATATTTTTAACCGATTTCGTGAAAATGAACACATTTCACGCGCGTGTGTGACATTAATATTTTGACCAGTGAAAATATATCCATAAATGGTACTGTATAATACGTAAATAATAATTCAGTGTAATCCTTGCACGCATTTTATTAAAATCATTTCTGATAGATGTCAACGAAACTGAAGAATTAAATTTTTACAGTTAGAACTATTTTCCTAGTATAGGCACTATTTTGTTATAATCGGATAACATTTTGTTATTCCGTATACTAAATAGGGGTACAATGTATTATCAAAAATATAAAATTCGTCGAAAATACTAATACGTTAAATTGATACGCATTAGCGTTATATGTTAGGAAGGAATAATTTTCAAACTGACATTCATTATTAAACGCTGGATTGACATATGAATAATTACGAAATTAATTCTGTTAATGTTTATTCCGTTTTAACTTTTGGTTAAATAAAAAAAAGAAATATTTCGGATCGGTTCATCAATATACTTTATAGTTTTGGATACTACTTTTGGATAATATATTCAGTTAGAAAAAATGCCATTTTTCACCGTAATTTTCGTTTATTAGCTTGAAAATAGAATAGATTTTTCGAACATTTTATCACTCGAAGTTTTCCTAAAATAATTATAATCTTAACGTGTTTCACTGACCGCATTGTTGAAGGGCTCGAAAGATAAAAAAGTTTTTGTTCACGCGTGTTTAAAAAAGACGCGAATTCAAAACCACGATCCAACTGATTTTAGCTCGTAAAATTTCTCGTCCAACACAACGTTCATTATACCCTTTGTTTCTTTGTCAACTTGGATACGGTCGTTTAATCCACCACATTGCCGCCAGTCGTTCAGAGTCGTCATGTATTTCTGACACGTACCGACCCGGGTGCTATGTACGTTCATTTTTCGGGTTTATTGTCTTGTGTTATACGACCGACGGCACACATCTGACTTAATTCTGGGTAAATAAAAACAATAGGAAAACGAACAGAATAACACGCGTGATAGACAACTTTCGTTGTTCGAATGTTTCGAAAATCTGTAGGATAGGATAAGAAACAAAAGTCAATATTTGTCTAAATCGTAACAATACAAAACGTGTTTTTTCGTTGAGTGCAATGATGACAAATACCGCGGTGACTCGAATTTAGAAAACTTTAAGTTTATGACAAATTGGTGCGTTAAATTAAAACATCGAGAATATTATACGAAATATAACGATAATATTTATTAAGTTTAAACATTTAATAACTAAACGAAACGAGTTTAGATAGTTGTATAGTTAGAGAGATTTATTACTAATCACTAATATTTTAATATTTTATTTTACAAAACATTTTTGTCTTTTTATTCACAATAATTAAAATAAACACAAGGTATAATAATTAAAAACTAAAATAGACGCACACAGATCCGGTAAGAATAATATAAGCCACAACAACAATTAGTGTCGCCACAGTTACATTATAAATGAAATGAAATATTAATTTTATCAATGTATCTAGGTTATTGAAATAAAAATTAAGACGAACTAAACATTAAATTGTTTATTTGGATAGTCGATTAAATGAAAAATTTAGTACACGTTTTATACATTTAGTAATAGTTTAATCGTCATCTTTAAAGAAGTTATTGAGATAGGTTTCAAAAACTTACATCGTCCGCAGTTTTATTATGTTGTATTATCGAAAATGTAACTTTTACTCAAAAATCGAATACAATTGACAAGAATCAATTATTATTGCCCTAAAAGTATGATTGTATTTTATTGTTTGTTTTGCCATGTTTTTTGCTATTTCAGAGTATTTGTTGCTAAAACTTATATATATATATATATATATAAATATATGTTTACAATTATCAAATTTCATTTATATGAAAGTATTAAAAACGAGTAATGAATATTATTTAACAATTTTTCGTACTGTCTTTCTAATCAAATTACCTATTAGAGCTAATAAATATTTATCGTATACACTTTTGTGTACATTAGTTTTAAAGTTTAAAAGAAAGCAACGTAATATATAATTTATATAAATAGTCTATTAATATCGGAGTTTAGGTTTTGTAACAGAAGATGGTTGCCAAAATCGATTTTTGATCAGCTAATATTTGATTTGACCACCATGAACAATAATTAGTAGCGTCGAAAAGTTTCTGTATTTTCCCCCTTCGATCTATAAACTTTTACTCGTCTAATTGGTCTTTAGAAGTTAAAATTGGATTTGAACAAATAATGGTTTAAATCTATTTAATGGTGTACACCGCATACTTACATACTCACATATCTATATGTATACTTGCTATATACATTTTCCCATATTCAAAGTATTTACAATTTTTAAACTATTATGTGAAATTAAAAAAAAAGTTTAGTTTAGTAACCAGTAACTACTTTAAACCTATTTTTCGTCATATTAATAATGTTCATTTACTTTTTATAATAATTTACGAGTTATAATATTATAACTAATGATTCAATAATTTAATAGAAATTTGTACATATTAGTTAGGTCAGTTAATGTCATTTCTGTGTAACAAATAAAACTTAATTTTGCTTTGATATTTATCCGAAGTAATTTTTTTAAAATTCATAAATATAAAGTTATAATTCAGGTAATTATAATTTTATAATACTTTAAATTAATATAATTTTTATAATTTTAAATATTTGAAGTGTCTATGTTATTAGAATTATCTTAATATGATCGATAAACATTTGTTTATAAATTGGACTTGGATATATTTTTTTCTATTGAAGACGTTAAATTAGGTAATTGTATGTCGACAATGAATTTAGCTAATTTAAATTTAAAAAATATATTACACGAAATTGTTTTTAGAAAAAGCACGTTTCATATTATGGCTATTTTTCAATTATTCTGTACAGTTAACATATGATGCTATATTAGTATTTTACAAATTTACTCTGATATATTATATAAGTATGGCATGAATTAATTTTTATAAGGTGCTATATATTGAGATGCTTATAAATCGCCAAACTGTATACCCATTGTACTATCTCTCACAAATGTTGGCATTCTTCCATAGCATTGTCATGTGCAATCTGTGATAGAAAAGGAGGTGGGAGCAAAGGAAGTTTTTGTGTAACTTGATGTCCATCTGGATTTCTTTCTTGTCTGTTGAAATGCTTGAAATCTATACAACTTTTTCTCCCTTAAAAGAAATAGGAAATATAAAAATAAAACACTTTGGAGATAAAAACAAAATCGATAATGTTATTATCTATTGATTTTTTTTTACATTATTTTGTAATATTCTTTAATGGAAATCTGGGAAAGAATTTAAACAATTTCTCCGAGTGATTTAATAACGATTTCAATTTGTTTTTTGAAACTATTTATTTTAATTAATTGAAATATACGAATATCTGTATCGTTTGATTTTAGATTAAATTTGGGAATGGACTGTTAAACATGATATTTCATTGTACATGTTAATTTGTGTATTTTTTTAATAACTCTAAAACTTATTATTTAAAAGCTCAATATTATAATATATAATTACTGATAAATATTATTTTACAAAAATTACAATTTGGGATTCATAAAAATAAGAAATTTAATTTTTATAAATAAAAATATTTAGTATTGTTTATATAATAAAAAAATAGATATTAGTATTTTTATATTATTTCTTTTAAAGCTAGCAATCAAATTGTGTATATTACATTTATGTAAAGATACAACTGTACGAACGAACTTCCCGTCTGTCACGATCAGCGGGACGTATCCGTTATGTAAAGCCGACTCTATTGTAATTGTTAAAACTTTTGACCGACAAATTTACGCATAATGTCACTAAAAGCTAGATTTCTCACATGGAAACGACGGTGACCTCTCAACACGTCGTTAACCACAATAAAAAACAAAGACACTCGTTAGTAATGAAAGACGACTATAATATGTGCGTTAAAAGAACAAATTAAAACAATTAACGCAAAATACAAAACCATAAAAACCGAACACATGCGAACATACGAACTAAAAGGAGTAGAAGTGTAAGTGGAAAAAACCCAATATACGTGTTGTATGGTGATAGCAAGTATGGATTAAAGACGCGCCATAGAATATGCAAACATTCAAAATTTACTAGAACGGGCACGCTCTATTCCATAATTTCGTACCTAACAACAACGGTTATTGGAATATATTTTTATATGCAAAAATTAAGGTAATGAGTCATTAAAAAAATTTGTTTTTGATATGTTATGTAAAAGTTATATTATAGCAGTACTGTTTTATATATGGTGTCAATTAAGTGCTTCTAATCCATTACGCACGTAAAATAATTAGTATTAAAATATCAAACGTGTTTTATAATATCAACGCAATTGAATGGTTTTATTGATAAGACAAATAAAAATAATATGTCTAGATTTAAAATCTAAAAATGGTAATAAGCCCCGAGAGTATAACTTTAAATTAATAATTTTAGGGCGATTAAAAAATAATTATTGACATAGCGTGTGTGAATTCATCGATTTCTTTACTATTTACTATTTCATTTTTATTCAATTGCCTTTAAGTACAATAAGTAGTTTTATTTTGGACAGGTCTTTCAATTCGATTACTTTTTCATGATACATGTGTTCGAAACAGCTCAATACCGTAATAATGGTTTCTTTTATGAAACATAAATTATGTTTATTTTAGTTTCTAAAAGCATTTGAAAATATTTTCAGATAGCCATTTTTAACTATATGAGAACAGAAATAAGTGGGTTTTATTTCGTATAAAAGTTTTTTAATGTAAAATAAAATAAACCAAGTTATTCAGTAATTTTATTTTACAACGTAGTTATATTTTTCGTTTTTGCGAAAACTATTTTGAATTTATATAACAATGATAATGAAAAAAATCCATTTTTATATAAATTTATTAAGTGTGTAAACATGCTACCAGTTTTTATATTATAAACAGAAGCCGAACTCAATAGTTTGGAGATTACGATTTATGATGATTGTGTTATATATTATAAGTATATCGACAATAAATCGAATTTTAAATTTAATATAAATAAACCGATTAATGTAATATCTTTTGTGAATTTATGAAGTCAAATATTTCACATTTGTTTTACTGCGGCGTTACCACAACATTTTCCTTAAACATTATAACGATTTCGAATATGGGGAATTCTACATTTTGTTAAATATCTATTTAAATTTATATTATTCTACTGAAATATGAAATTTACAATTTTATTGCGAAAAGATTATTCGTATTATAATTTATTTACGCTTTTTTCATCATGACGATTGCTTTTGAAAAACGTTAATTAACATTTTAAAATAACAAATTTAGTATTGATTCATTTATTATTATTATGATTAGTTTTAAAGGTAGTTAGAATTAAAAACACGCGTTTTATTATCTATTAATAAGTAACAAAATATTTTACATAACGGTTTTTTCAACTTTTATCTAATGATTATATTAAATGGTTCAAAAACGAAAAACGCTTGTCGAGATATAATGTAGAATCGTGATATAATACAATACGTTTATTGTTTATTGATGTCTCGAGATTCGAATATAATATTCGGTTTACGAACATTTTAAAAATATCGAACATAATATTCGTTACCTACATAATAATGCGCATATTTGTACACATATTGATTTATGGATCGGTAACGTTTGTGAAACGTGATTGCTTCCGAAACGAACTTAAGGGAATGTTTATATTACATCCGGATAGGTATCTGAGTAACAAGCGGTGTTATATTCAAGTGTTGTTTTTAGAAGTTTTTATATCGTTATTGACTCATTGAATGGATGCTATTTGTTCTCTCTTTTTCTAGTCGTATGCATATCACATTCGTCATCCACATGCTCCAGTCCGATACCATCGCGACTCACCTGAAACGTCATTGGTGTAACCTAACGCTCCGACGTTAACATAACCGTGTACACTCTATTATTCTAATAAAACCCGGACCACCAACCGCGATTGTGTTATCATTGTCGTGATCGCCTTTGTAGCAATCAATTAGGAATAAATAAATAAACGAACAAATAGAATCAAAACTGTTTGGTTACTGGTGGAAGACTAGTTGGGTCGTCGGTCGTAATAATAATACCCGTGAATTTGTGATGTTCTTCATTTTCTTTCATGGTGATTCGTCGTGTACTCGTATTGAACGTAATCTTGGCGAATTCGAATGAAAAAGATAAAAGTAAGCCTCACTTTCTGAGTCGTATAAACCAAAAGTCCACAAAGGGTTCCAAAAACAAATAAAATAAAAAGAGTTTTCTTACTGTAGGTATTACTTACGGTTCAGCGTCACTTAAATTGATGGTTCAGGCATCAGATATCTATATATTTTATGTTTATATATAACAGAATGTATGAATGTATACCCGTACAGTTGAAAAATATTTTACTTTCAAATTCTCTTTTATTTTGTCGTTTCTGTAAAAGTATCAAAAGATCAAAAACCAAATTCAAAATTCGAACACAATTAAATATAAATTATTAATTATTATAGTATCGTAACTATGTAGAAATCATTTAAAAATCTCGAATATCATTTATTAAATCGCGGTCATTTTTAAAAATATTATAAAACCTAATCGATATTTAAAATGCACAAACAAGATTTTACAGAATAAATATATATCAAAATAAAACCATAGCGTTCCTAAAATAATAATAATTATTATTAACGTGGTTTAAAATTTTATTTATACAGACCTTAGAGCTATTTTAAATCAATACGCGCTTAATGAATACGCATATTTATTATTTATTTATCACACAATACATATGTATAATTACTTGTTGATTATATACGTCGAAAATAGTGTTACGATTGTTTTTACAATTATCGATATACATTACGTTTCATAGTCCTTTTCTAATTTCTCCTATCTATAATATTTTTCTCTTTATTCTATATAAAAATTCTGTTTATAGACTCACTTATACATTATTGTATTTGTCTCTTTTAACTCTTCTAACTTTTCCTACTTTTAATATTCGAATTTTCGTCTTTTCTTATATAAAACCATAGTTTAATATATCGAACTCGTATCATTCTTTATTGTTTCATTATTTACACATAAGTGTTTAAACGACGTTACTAATTTAATTTTCTATAATTTCTAAGCTATACAATTATGTACAATTATCGTCTGTTTTATTCCAACAATATGTGCGATTATTATTATTTATCACAAGTATGATTTAAGACGTTGTCGACTGGAGAAATTTTCCTTGTTTTTACCGGTGAGTTATCTTCGCAACAAAGTATCATAATATACGTATGTTATACAAATGTCATTTTCACGTTTAAATTAGTTTTCGTCTGCGAATTATGGCCGTTAAAGCAAATGTGATTTGAAAAATTACAACATGGCTGACTTAGGAACCGAGGATGACTTTTGTCGTCTCTGACCTTTTACGGGCCGTGTAATTTTCATCATATCCGTGAATTAAGTATAGACATTAGATTTATTCTTGAACGACGAACATTTATTTCTAGCACGTTATACCATATAACGCGTATATGGAAAACGTATATGTACGGACGTATATTGTGTGTAAAATCGAAGAAGTAATAAATTATTTCATCCCTTTGTATTGATATCTGTTAAATATTCGCGCACAGGTGTCCAGTCGGATGACATCCCGCCATCTCTATGTTATTGGTGGGAAACTTTCAGGAGGGCTACAAATTTGAAGAGGCTGCGCAAAAAGTTTAATATACGTAACGTTTTTCCGGATCATAAATATTCGCCACCCTTCAGCCCGTAGGAAAACACGTTTGTAATTATCCTTAACCGTTATTAGTGAAGGGAGAGCGTATTTTATTATTATTATTTTTTTTATAAATTTATTTTGAACATGCAGTAAATTTTTTTTTTTTATTAATAGGTGCTATTTTATCATTAAAAACCGCGTATAGCGATTGGTATATTTCTACGGTGGTTCTAACTCCATTTCGGATAAGTACACCTATCAGAAAATACAATTAAATGGAGAAATGATATTTTTAATATGTCGTGTATTCGAAAAATAAAAAAGAATTTTTTTTTGGACAGCATATCCACGATTTACTTGTAACGAAATTAAATGGAAATTCGAGATATACCAATATTTTTTGATTTCAGATAAAAATTATTTAAAAACAAATTATAATATAAAGGCGTGAGTAATGTTTAATAATCACGTATAGTGTACGATAGCTTCGTTCGCATTGCGTTTTAACATACACACAGGTACTTAACGTTCAATACATGAAATATAAATTGGACACTTTTAAAACGTACTTGGAGTTATTTTATTGGATACAATAATGTCGTTCAAGTGATTTTTTTTTAATGTTCATAATATTTTGTTCGATATTATTTTGTCGACCATTTTACATGTATAGTACTTCAAATACATTGTTATTTATATTACTGTCGTCGTTATTTTATTACCGCACTACAAAACGAATACGAGTTTTTAGAGAGAATAATTTTATTTTGTTTTTCGTTATTTTTGATTATAATATCGATAATAATGTATTTTATTTCATATTTACGTACGTTTTATTTTTTATTCAGGATATCAGTCTTTATGCGCTACTGATAAATAAACCGCCCGTCTACTCATCGGCTGTGTATTTGCTGTTTCTTCATGGTTCATATACTATATAAGACGTGGAACGTAGAAAGAACGTTTGCTTACGTTATTATTATGCGAACGAATCGTTATTTTTTAACCGTTTGTAAAAGTTCAAAACTCCGTAATACTGTGGATATTAGCATTTCATTATGCGTTTCGATTGAAAGTAGAACAATTAACATATTATACGTTTTTGCTTCTTGAGTTTCTTTTTCATTCTTTTTTCATTACACCGCGTTGGGGAAGTTTATACATATATATATATGTATGGCGACCGGCGAATATTTTATGAAAATGTAAACTTTTCTCTTCCTCAACCGCATTATAATGGTCCGGTGAAAACACCACGCCTACTTCCAATCTCCCCCCCTTAACCACCTACTCACATATTTCGCCCTGAATCTTATTTTCCCAAAAGGTTCATGGGTCCAAATATCCCTCCTCTTCCTTTCAACGTGCGTGGGAATGGAACGAAAATATACCCGGAGCACTTGACGAACGTCCGTGTGCAACGAACCGTTTCGACAGAATCCGAAAAGATGTAGACATGGCCTCGCCGCGATATTTGTACAAAAATCAAACGGCTTAATTGCAAATCCTTTGAGCCGGCTACGATGAGCATATATGGAAATCCGCAAACGGGAATGCCGAGGAAATTAAATTTACATCCAAATAGTGTATTATAATATCGTATATGGCAATCGAAAACGTTGCTACATTGAATATGTCTTAGACGCAATGTACATTGTACATCTTACACGCTTTATACGTTTTTTTACCCTATTTCCTTTAATCGCAGATTTATCGCTTCATTGTAATATTTTCTTATAAATCCGTGCTATTTTCTATATGTATATTTATGTGAACAGAAATAATAACGCGAAACATATTATTAACGAATGTTGCGTGTTAATTCGTTGCGAATATTATTTTTATAAATATATAACGTACTCAATAATATTGTTGAAAAGTGGATGTATACTTAAAATTAAGAACGGACACTTTTTTCGATAGATTTCACGAACGTATTTAAGAAAACGAATAATATTACCCTTTACATATGAATTATGTAATTTTTAGTTAATTAGGTTTTTAGTGTAATTATATTATTTTCTTACACATGTTTTTTTATCCCGGCTTGTGTTATTTAGTCTGCTCTCTCAGGAGTTCAGGAATATGAAAAGTTTACGAATTTATTCGAGGGAACATTTTGAAAATGTATAATGATGGTTTTAAATAAATATTACGTATAGGTATTTAAAATAACAAACTTATCCTATTATCAACGTATTACGATTATTAATAATGCTGGATGAAAATCATTGGGCTAAGGTTTTCTACATTTTCTACTTTTACATAAAAATTGTTGCCTAGTTCGGATGTTAAAAATTATATGTAGAGAGAAATAGGATTATTATATTACTGTATTGTATTGATATAAACTAATACAACTAGATTTATGTAGAGCTAAAATAATTGATTTCTGTATCTAGATATTGTAGATAATATACATTTATTTATTTTATTTACTTACTAAGAGCAAATACAAAATAAATAAATTATAAAAAAATATTTATCTTTAAGTAGGTTGTATGAATGACACCATATGTAGTCATGTATGTGTATAGAAGTATTTTAGTATGTATTACAGTAAATAAGATATAATATAGCGGGTATTAAATTTATCAATTTATTCATTTATTATAGAATAGATATTCTATGTAAAAAAAATAGTAATAATTATGTATTGTTTGAAATCCAAAACACATTTTCAAAATAAGTTTACTATAAATTTGTATATTATAATTTTTCTTTTGTTAGTTCCGAATTCTATTTGTAAAACGTCCGTTTACGGGCGAGGACAAATTATATTTTTTTAGATTATTCAACTATTTATTTATTTTTTTTGGTTAAGAATTGTTTAAAGCGTTATATGTAGTAAAACGATTATTATACTGTACTTTCAGAGCCTAACAACCGAATTCTATAATCGCTTCTTATACATTATATTTGTTTTAATCAGTATACATTTGTTTTGAGATCACAATTTTTTTTGTTTCTATTGATATTTTTACAAAATAAAATAAATTTGAAAACCCCGCCATAAAATTTTAATCTAGCGCATTTTATTAAAATATATTTAATTTTGTATTTCGCCAGCGAATGTTTGGTCAGTTTAGTAACGCTAAATTCGTTACGCATATATTGTATGTTATTATCGTTTAATTACTTGCTCGTAACAAATCGAATTTCTTTAATAATTTAAAGTTTGAAATAATTAAATTAATAATAATCAACGTCAAGTTTATAAATATATATATAAAATTGTTCGAGACTTTAGTTAATTAAAAAAATTACTAAATTATTATTTTCGATTTGTTTTTTATCATAATATTTAGTAGTGCATTTTATTTTCCGTAAAATATATTATACACCCAAAAATATTTACGTAATACAAATTGTAAAACTTTTTACTAATTGCGGTATACGTCATGTATATATGAAAAATATTATGAAAATGTTTTAACGAATAAGTACTCGGTTTGTTTTCGCAAGTTTTATAAAACCAAGTATAATTTGGGGGAAGGTTTTGGAACAATATTTATTACTGATTACAGTTTCAGTTGTGTGCCGCGGTTCTTTGATGTCCATTTGTCATTATTTGTCTTAATAGTGTATCTATTTTCAAGAAAATTGATTATGCAAAGTGTCGTAAAGGAGTACTGTACTAGTTTCAAACGTTTGAACAGATAAATTAAATGGGAATATTACTCGGGTTTCATTTCACGCCATTATATAATGATTTTTTTTCACCGTTTTAATTTAGTTTTATTTTACAAATTCACGTAACTTTTGTTTTGTTTATTTTTCTGGGATTAAAATATACAAACAAAAAGTCATTTTAGATTACTCGGAAATACGAAAGAACTCTTTCATTTTAAAAAATAAAATAAATTTCATTTCGTTTTTTACTTGTATGTATTCCCCTTTTAATAAATAGATTTACTAGTTATCAGTTAAAACGTCATAGTTATGTATTTTAATTTTTATAATCTATCTTATTTTGTAGTTTTGATATAAGAGTACTGTCGACATTATTATAGTCAAAGTTAACATTTATGAATGATATGTTTCATAAGAAACTGATTTTGCGTGAAGTATTTAGGTTTCCTCAAAATTGAGTATGCATTAGGTTACATAAAAAGAGCATTAATTTTTCTATGAAATATCCAAATATTATTTATTTAATACGTTAAAAATAGAATAATTTACAATAAAACTGTTTATTTTTTCCTCAATCAAATATAACTTTAATAGTGGAAAATCCATAGTTATTTATGGATTTTTCCTTAAATTAGATATCGAAATTAGATTATCAAACTTTTATTTTGTGTAGGATTTAGACCGTTGTGAAATAGATTTATTAAATCAATAGAAGCTATTTGAAGCAGATGAGCGGCCAAGTGACAAAATGTGCAAAATATTGGTTGGGCGGTCAAATGTACGAGGGGGACCAACCACGATGGCAACTTTGTACGGCAGGCAATTTCACGGAGTTGACTTTAGACTCTAAAAATGCCCTTTGCGTTCACGATGAAACCTTTTCGTATGGTTGCCCGGTTTATCAGAATCCAAAACAATGAAGTTTGTTCAGATTGATATCACTAGGGATTTAAACTGACTGTAGTAGAATAAGAAAAAAAAATAAGAATCAAATATCAGTATTTCGCTATCATAAATTTTTTATCATAGAAGTTTTTTGATCTTTTGTAAATTGTTTCATTTAAATGTAACTGGCTTTGAATGATCAAAGCTACTATAAAATTTTACGATATCTACAAACAAACAAATATCGGTTTTAAATGATTTCTTTTTATAACTTACTTTTTATTTAAATTTTTTTGTGGCATTCATAAATATTTCGAATTATTTGACATTTTATTAAAAATAATGACCATAGTAAACAATATTATCATATAATATTCTAGGACTTAAAATATCTTTTTGATGATTATTAATAACGTTTTGTTTTTATGTAAATGTTCGATTGAGACGTGTTTTAAAAATTTAAATTTAAGATCGTGTCAAACGTATAAAAATTACAAATACTCCAATAAATTCATGAGGTGAAAAGAGATAAAATTGTATTGTATTGTTTTAAGTGGAAAAATACGCGTTACT
Source organism: Geopemphigus sp. TES_GeoC_2020 (assembly GCA_025469175.1). Classification (NCBI taxonomy): domain Eukaryota; kingdom Metazoa; phylum Arthropoda; class Insecta; order Hemiptera; family Aphididae; genus Geopemphigus; species Geopemphigus sp. TES_GeoC_2020. The sequence goes on along the minus strand of JAIPRN010000456.1, from coordinate 52,798 downwards.
TTTCCCTTAGAGATCGCAATAGTCAATAACATTTACTAAGGTAAAAACACAAACATTTTTACACGTGGTGTGGTGAGGTGGGAAAAGGCAATGTTAACTTATTTTGTTCGAAAGAGTAGGCATAGTGCATAAAAAGAGTCTGTATTCAAAGGTTATCCTAATACGCTATGCATATAGTAAGTATTGTGAATACGTAACACTCGGGTTAGAAGACCGTTTACTTGGGTGGGAGTGAGTTGTACATAATGTATGCAGGGTAAGGTGAAATATTTCATTGTGAATTTCGTCCCCGGCCACCACACCGCACTACTGTATGTCACTTATGTTTACAGCGTCTTTGTGAATGCAAAAAGGTAATCCCGACGACGACAAGCTTCGGGACCCTGACAATGGCAGCCAATCAGTATGTTCAGCATAGTCCCACACCGTCAAAGTTAAGGCGACATCTGTACAAAAGAAGATGGTGGCAGCGGCGGCGGCATCCTGACAATTTAGAACATTATAATCAAACACTGGAAATGCTGCAGAGCAGTAGACATTGTCGTTCGGCCAATCCGGGGCGGTATTGTTCGCTTGTACAGGTAAAACAAAATATGCTATATAGAAAGACGTGTTTGTTTATTCCAAAATCTTCGTTCCATATTTCATGTTTAACCTTTATTTAGTATTATAATTTTTTTTTTTTATTATTCTTTATTCCAAAGGACTAACAATCCATAACGGGAAACAGACGTCTAAATGGTAGGGGAAAACATTATTTGATTTAGTTATTGAAAAGTAAACAACAAAATACTATCTCCAGTTTATGGAAACACATGAGCTCGTTTGCTCAAATAAATTATTTCTGTAAAAACGTAATATTATTATTGGTGTACACAAAGGTACAGGCTATGTACATCTATATCTACATATGCTTACATATAGAAAATTAATTATAGAATACGCATAACATTTATGATTTTTTACACGTTTAACATTTAATTATATATTTTGAATTGCATTTTCGGGAAATTACATTTCATTATAATGGTTGATACTTTACTCGTAAAAGTACTGTCTACATACAATAAAAATAATATCGCAAAGAAATTCGTTACTTGTTAATAATTTGCATATAACATAAAAAGTTAAACCAATTTTATAATTTCCTACAATTTACATGTATATGTCAATATTTTGCGTTTAGATGCCTTGAAATATTTAACATATACATATACTTGTTTAGTTATTTGTATTTGTTTTTTGTACTTTATTTAAATTTATTACGCGAAATGTAATAATCCAAGTTTCCAATGATGAAATTATTCTAGAATATTGTTTACGACAAAAAGGAGAAAACAATTCTACAGAAAAAATATTAGATTTATAAAAAAAGTTGTAACACTAACAGTAGTGAGAATATCATCAACGCTTTAAAAAGGAAAAAAATCAAATTATATAATAAAAAAGATCTCAATTTCCTTCACTATTCTTAAAAGTTTTTACTTAAATTAAATATTTTGTTCGAACAAATGAAAATAATTTTAAAAATATGTGTAATAAAAGTTCTATTCTTTATAATACAAATTAATATTGTTTCAATATTTTGGTTCTAAAGTCAGTAGATTCTTGCTTCTAAAATTAGTGTTAATTTCTGGCTAAATTTAAAAAAATTGTCATTTTATTCGCGTTAATTAATTAATTCTTATTTTAGTGTACACGTTTTTGGAAGCTTTCAAATTGATCATTAAGTTTAGAGCCTTTATTAAAAAAAATAAGTATAAAATTAGAATAAATAAAGCTCACTATGGCTTATTTTAAAACTTCCATTCGGAATATATATTTAAAAAATGTATTTAAAAGACTTTCAGGTTATATATTTTATAAAAGTATGTAGTTCAAAACAATATTTATCGAATATTTCCCATTTTCTTTAATATTAGGTAATATAAAAGTGTATCATAATTTACATATAAGTAACACGATTTCGAATTAATAGTATATTGTCACTTATAAGATATAGCTATTTGCTTATAATTTAAAACGGGTTCTATTACAATAAGGATAATTGAAATAAAATAAACGTTATTTAGTAAAACATATCATTATCAATTCATCATCATTATTATAGTTAAGAAAAAATACCGAAAACAATTATTAAAAATAAATATTTATTTTAAATCGTCAAGTTAGCGTTAAGAGTTTAAAATATTTTTTAATATTTTTCATTATTAATCAACGTATATTCACTATGTAATTCAAACATAAGTCGAAAATAGTTTGTAAGCTAAAAATGTTCGGCTACAAAATATTGTGCTACGTCATATTGAATTTCTGTTTATGTTAAATCCGCATTTATGGCTGCTAAATATAAGGTGAATATGTCACCGAATAGGGAAATTGATTGAAACTTGGGATTTCGTTGGGAGTTACGTGAGAGGTGTATACATAATCCCGAGATTCAGAAGATATTTTTATTATTTGCCGCGTTATTATGGATGGATAAGGAAAAAGTTTTAAAAAGACGCTATTTTCCACCAGATATCTTCATTTTGGGAGCTGGCGAATAAGTAATGTTATTAGGCCAACCATTTCTAATCCGGTCCCCGGCGATGAAACTTCTGTAATTGGTAAACGGCACGAAACGAGCTATGTCACGGATTGGCGGGCAAGAAGGGTCAAAGGAGAAGGCAATCTTCAGTTTCCATTACAGTCATACTCTTTTTCTACGTCGTTTTTAATACAATCACGGCGTATTTCTTGATTAAATACCAGAAGCTCCGACCACCAGTCTAAGTACTCAAATGTTAGCTATTTCCACTCTAAATATCCACGAATAAAGGTCACCTTTTCTAAAATCAAAATAAGTCTAGAGGATCTTTACTTGTTTACAACTTTTCGCCATCTAATATTATTTAATTTATCGGTCATTTTGTGTAATAAACTCATATTATTTTGCTAACATAGTCAATAGTTGAATATAACGATATAAAATTAAAATTCATAATTGGTCTATCTGTTTTTTTGAAAATTCGAAAATAAGAAGATCTAATAATAGTAAAAAAAATCAATAATATTAATTATTTACGTTTGAAAGAATAGATGTATTAACAAATTGCCAATTTTGTATAAAACTTTTTAAATTTCACTTTTTTTAATAAAAAAAAAAAAAAAAAATATTAATAAAATATACTTGTTAGACTGCATTTGGTAACGAATATCAAATCCACGTATGCATTTTTTTGAAACGATTTGACGATATTAGCGGCGGTTTTTTTTGAACGAGGGTAATATGTAGATTTTCTTTTTTCCTTAGAATTTTCTCAACTGAAATTTATTTAGTATTTATGGGAAAAAATTTGTTTTTTAATAATGTTATTTTAAATCGTATAAAAACCATTTGTGATTTTTTGAAGGTAGTTTTTTTTGTTAATAATAAATAATGATACGAATCTAGCAAAATACAGGGATTTTGGGTTCAGCTATGCATGGTTATTGTGTACAATTTTATTATTGTACATTATAAACTTTGTAAAATTATAATACTGTTCATTAAAAAAATTGAGCGCTATTAAAATTTGTCCCCGCCTATAAAAAGTTATATATAACAGTCATTGGATGATATGTCGTATTGTTTTTGAAAAAAAGTAAGAAAAATTAATAGTTAATGGCGTATAAAGTATTGTATTTCTTTATTTGACATTGGCGTTAAAAATTCTATGGAAATGTATAGAAATAAAAAAATGCTCCTAGAGGAATCCATAGTTTTGGGGGATTCAAAATAATAAAAATGTATCTCGAATAAATTTTTATAGAGATTTCTAGACTTGTCTCCCATTGGAAATATTTTAAGTACCTGTAAATTAATATAAATAAATCCGCAACGAAAAAAAAGTTATAATATGAAGTGTGTTTTTAAGTTATAAAAGTTATAATTTATTGCATTTAAAAACGACTCGAAATTAACTCGCTATAATAATGTTGTTTTGCCACTAAAAGAAAAAACTACATTTCACTTGAAGATTTTGTATACTAAAGCAGATTATTTCCACTGTAAATATTATTTCGAAAATAAAATAAACAACTACTTTATTATAAATTGATTGTTCGGTATGAAAGAATCCATACTGAAATATTCTGAAAGAAAAGGAAAATGTATACATGTTTTATGTATATATTTTAAAATTTACATCGTAAATAAAACGATATCTGAGAATATTTTATTATGGTAATTAATGTATATTCTTTCTACGAATATCTTTAGAAAATTGGTTGTTATTTTATGAAAATTATTGACACGCATAAAAACATCAATATCGTAATGAAAAAATGTATAAAACAATTGTTCGTTAAACATTTTCCTTTGTTTTCTTGGGGTAATCTGAATGTATTTTACCAAACACCGAATCGTACAATTTTTACGGCGGTAATTTTAATTAGATAAAAATAAAATTGCCTTTTTCGCGAACTTAGTTTTGGTTATTAAATATTTGTTAATAGATTTAAATTAATTTTTGGCGTATCCGTTTATAAAATCATATATTTTCTTTGCTTCGATTATATTCTAATTCTTCTAACTTGATAATGTTTTCGTTTGATTATAGTCGAAATGGAACATTACTGTTATGGTTCATATTATATATTCTATTTTAAATTCAACGCTTCAATATTGTCTATTGTATTTTTGAGCTTCGATTAATAAATTATATTTTAGTATATTTTATATTCGACCGTTGAATAAAATTTATATATATCTTATATTTTTTGTTTTTATTATAAGTATCGATATATTTATTAAATACTCGTTTATGAGATAAATCAACAACAATTATTCGAAGTTTTAACTTAAAAACTTAATCGAATACTTTTAAACTTTTTATATTGAGCAAGAAACTTCGCTTTACTTAGCAAACGTTATTTTCTAGGAAAATAATCATTTCGTTTATAAACGAACGAGCGCGCTACTGATTTTAGCGTAAAACTACTTAATCGTTTTTATATAAATATCGTACCTACTGTAATAAACCTAATATACGGCGAAATGAAAACTGTGTAATGGGATATTGTGTTGATATTTCCAATTTTCTAAATGCAAATTCTATATAAATCGGTATCGGCGTATTTGATGCGAATATTGTCGGAATAGCGTCGCTGATGGAAAAACGATGGTTAAATGTTCCATAACAGTGCAGCGTTTGTGATGGAAATTCGTAAGCAAGGAGACATTATAACGAGCTGCCGGTATCGGCAAGTGGCTGGTAAATACGATTTTTTCGATCAGCGGAAAGTAACCGGAGAAAATTAGACGTTTAACTCTTTGCGTTCGTCCAATCTTCCGGGTGGACGATTCCATTTCACGCAGATTTTATATTAAACGCGATACTGAATTTTTTGCACGCCTCCGTTATACGGCCCGATAACGACGACGTTTAATTTTCCGGGCTCTAGTCCGCGCAAATAACTTCTGCTTTTCCTACTGCCGTTCCTGTTCGGGGTGATTTTTTTGTCTTTTTTTTTTTGAAAAATCGTCTTTGAAAATTCGCGTTTACCACTCGAACAACCGGAAAACGTGCGAGTAGGAGCCCCGGGTACCGGTAATGAACCTTGTAACCCGCTTAACGATTGCCGGCACGTACGCGCTGTTATTTTTATTCCGCGAGAAGTTCGCGGGCGAGCGTGCGGACGCGCGCGCGCGCGCGCGCACACACACACATATACACACGCACACATACACACACGCACACATACACACACGCACACATACACACACGCACACATACACACACACGCGCCCAGAGGGGATGGAAGAGTTACGGGTTGGGAGTGGGAGGGACAGCCGCCTCGAGACAACGCACGCACATTCAAGGAGAGTTCGACGATGGCCGTTAAAATTTCGAATTTAATGGCGTGGAATGTAATGAAACGCCGTGCAGCAGCAGCCTCCCGTGACCGCGAACTCGTCCGAGGTCGCGCAATATTGGCTGTAGGTCCGTCCGGCCGCCGTTACCGCCACCACCGCCGCCGTATCATCGACAGCACGGTACTCGTTTTACTTTAGAGCGATTCGCGAATTCCACCCGTCTCCCCTAAATCTGCCTCTCACCACATATCCGTCCGATCGTGTATCTACTAATAAAACGTACTACCTCTGTCCGAAATATTCTACCGCGCACGTACTTATACACTCGCGAGTTCGTAGCCCGCCGACGTTCGTACGGTAACGTCATTAAACACATCCGGCGGCGCCTGCCGATGGTATATATTATACCATCTATTACCACTACCTCTGCTACCACGCAATAGTCGCCGGGAAATTGAACAATCTATTTACCGAACGGAAATTCGACTTTAAAAGCCAATAAGTGTAATACTTCACAAACTAATTGGTTACGTTGTCGGTATATTTTTTCACGATTGGCGAGTAATAACAGATATTATGGTTGTTCGACGGTAATCGTCGCCCAACTTTTATTCCATGTAGTATTTAATGAGAGGATCTTTGTTTTATAAAACGCGTGGCGTACTGTGTGGGAACGCGGGACTCGCTGACAATTAATTACCGCGAACGTTTCGTTCGATCGTCAATGGTTTGTCGAAAATTTTCATTTTATTTTTTCGTTTTAAAATTGTTTATAAAAATTGTGAAAAAAAAACCGAAATAAAGTTTTCATCGAATCATCAACATCGCGACTAATTTTGATATCCGCGTGTAAACGCGCGTTTAAAACCTCGGCAAATATAGATCTATCTATTACTACGGCCCACCAGGTACCGCGGTTTTTCTTTTGTTTATTTCGACCCTGTGATCGGGTTAACACGTTTGAATTATTAAGTGCCACAAGGGGCCGGCCAGAACCTTTTTTAGCTACCGCAAATCATAATTAAAACAACGGTGGCAGCGCCGCAGAGGTTAAATCCTAGTTGGAAATTCGAAACCCGCGTAAGTTAACCACATTCTGGCAGTAAACTTTTGAATCGCGCTGACCTGTGGTGAAATATACACCGAGAGATTCATTCAAAATGCTCGGCTATCCCGTCGTTGTTTACGGTGTACAACATTTCGTTCTATCTGACAGGTCTCGTATATTGCGATAACATAAACAGAAATGGATTATACGGTCGACGTACAGAGAAGCTCGGGATTAATAACATTTACCTAAATAGCGGAACGATTTTCATTCTTGCAATTATGAATGTATATTTTGACGATCTTAGGCTCCCAGATTTGCATACTGACTAGTGTTATGATTGAATTACCCCCGTATTGTACGTTATTAATATCGTCTTGCATTAATCAGCCCTGTACTTAGGACGCTCGTTATAATGCGTCTAAGTGGAACGAGTGAAATCATTTATCAACGGTTAGGCCGTTGTGTACACTTCCAAAGGGACGTAGCACAAGTAAAAGTTTCGAATCCACCATGTATTCAATTACCGTTTTATTTCTACGTTGTATCGACAATTTAATCCTTGCGATATAATACGTAGTTTAAACGTTAAAAACTTTACGGGTCGTATTTCATTAATGTTTAACGTGTTTAGAAGTACCTGCAACTTTCATTTAGTAATGTAACATTTTTCTTCTTTCGTTACGCTCCCTTCATATTTACGCTACGGGAATTTACGATAAATAATTATAATTATATAGCTAGCGAAAAAAAACTACTTTAAATATTGGATTTTTACTTCATAAAACGTATCTCTATTCTACCTTGTAATATTTCGATTATAATTTAAATGTATTATCAAAAACGCATAGATAACTGCTCGATACCCCTCGATAATTGCTTATTGTTAATCAAGTTTATTAATTTCGGAGATTGTAAGTTACCGGTAACGATAACCACAGCATGTGTGTGGGGAAGTATTTTGAAATATGGCCATTGCGTTGTGAAGTAACGGTAGAACGCGACCGGTGACGAGGGAAGGGAACCGACTCCAGATGGTTGTTAGATGGGGTAAGATAAAGACGAAAAATAAGAAGACTTTATTCAGATTAGTATTTTGAACAAACTTTTGTACGAAAACAAAATTTCCAATTGTAAAATGCTGTCCGTAGGCGTCATCTGTTATATTGCCATGGAAAATATTAATGAAACCCTCGGTAGTACACTTTTGGACATTCATATATTTAATCCTTACGATTAATGTTTTTATTATAGTACTTTAATTTATTAAAAAACATTATAGAATCTATATTCGCGTATTCGATGTTATCGATCGTATATAATATAATATAACAGAAAAACCAATAGACATTGTAAATATTAAATATTAATTTAAAATACTTTCCCCCACGTCTTATCTATACATTATATTTTATTTTGACTATACCTATTATCGCAGTATTTTGAAAAATATAACGTAAAGTTTATATTTACGATCAAATTTATTTGACCATCTTTAATTATATATACATGTTTCTATGGTTTTTAGGTTCCTTAAAATTATAATAATGCGATACGACATTGACGAATAAAACGCAACAAGTATGTAGGTATTTTTCTTGTAAATATAAAACAAAAGGGAAATATAAAAAAAAAATGTCAATTAATATTTCGGCTAAAAAAAAACTATGTTTTATCTTCGTCAAATTTTTAAAATTTTTTTACACTTTTTTCTCGCACAACCAAAATGTATAGTGTTTCAGTTTAATCTAACTTCATCCGTGACAGATCATCACGGTTAGGTCATCATGGTTAAATCATCACGGTGGTTATCATATTCCATCCAAATTCTTTTATAATAATAATAAAGTACAATGTAATCGGGTGTTGTTTTAATGGGCATCTACTTTAAAAGCAACGAACAAAGTGTTATATACTGGTAAATTACACGAAAAAATGTGAATAAATGGGATAAATGGACGCAAAGGATTAACGAAAAACACTAACGAGAGAGTGGGATTAACGAAATATCGCCGCGATTTAAAAAACTGATAAATTCGAGGAAGAAATGTAATTGTTGGGTAAGAAGATTTTTTACGAGCTACTAAAAATATGTTTTACATTATTATCGAAAAATATGTTTAATTTTAAATGTACGTATTATTGTATACTACAATCCGTTTGTATCTGTAAGAATATTTCCTTTGAAATATTATTTTTATACGTAGATACTTTCAACTTATGAACCGTGTACACATAAAAAAAGATAACGATAATCGCCTAATTATTTTTATAGCGTATTGGCAATGTCATCCATTTCGTAATAATAAAAACAAGTGGTCGCGCAGATTTTTAATTCCATAATCCGCTAATAATCGTAAAACGCGAGACACGAATCGGTTAAACCGGGAAATTTCTCGATAAGCAACCGGCGGCGGTAATTGTTCTTATTTTTTCTCACACTCTTGGGAAAATAGTCGATCGTCTATATAATTCGCGGAGTTTAACGGAATTGTGGAGAATGTAAAAATATTTTCCGATAGTTTTCCAACGAACGAATTAGCCCATTCGTGCCGCCGCGTATACACACAGTGGACCCGCGTTATGTATCAACCATCACCATGTTGCCTATTCTGAATCGTCGTGCTATCGTCGATCCGAGATCCATTTCGATATTGGCCGGTCGGGGCAATACGATTTTTACACCGGATAATGAAATGGCACCGGAACGGTCGAATACGCGCATTCGTTCGTGTAACGATTATCGGTGGCCGTATCCAGAAAAAAGAGAAAAAAACTAAAAAAAAAACGGGGAAGGGGGGGAGGAGGAGACACGTAACGTCGCCGACACCGACGATGACAAATGCCATGTGCCCCACACGCTTGGACACGCGGCTCGGCGGGCATAAATAAATCGGATTAATCGCCGCGACCGCGGTATTTATACAGCGGACGCCAATCTAGACGTATTCCGAAATCCGATACTATTGTCAAATAGAGACGGGATCGGAAGCAAATAGGACGGGAAATACTATAAATCATACCGCGCGGGAGTTTAGTCGGCCGTTAGGTCCGTGGGCTGGTGAAGTTTTCGCGCTCGGATATAAAACAAATCCCGCGTGACATTTTACAAGGTATTTCTTTTACCGCCGTCGCTTTTCATTGCGCCTATGAAGGCCATAAAAATACGGAAGGGAAATATATGGAGAATAGCGAAAATCTTTTATCCTCTCTCCCTTCCACCACCACCACCACCGTAAACAGGTATGTATTTTTTGGTACAGCGGCTTGACGGCGGGGCTACGCGCAGCGGTGTATGTCGCTGGAGGGGTCTCGATAATACGTCCCGCGCCTGCCACAGTTTAAATTGTCATTCGCAGCTGCTGGCACTCTACGTATACTGGTCGGAATGAAATTTTTACCTCGCACGCGCGCACGCACGCACGCACGCACACACACACACACACACACACACACACACACACACACACACATCATTGTCGATATTTCTTCAACCGCCGACTCGAATGAAGAGGAAAATATTTATATATAAAAAATATATATGGCGCACTCGTGTGAGAATACATTTGTGTGTGTGTGCAACAAAGTCACAATGAATTCAATTCCCGGGCTATTGAACGACTCGAAATGGGTACAAAGTTTTTTTTCAGCGAAGTAATTTAAGTCCTATATTTTTTGCCTTATATTATTATTATTTTTCAATGACATACTATATTACTCGAACCTTTAGAGGTGCGTGTTCGCTGTCGGTGACGGTCATACATATAATTGAAAGGAAATGCAATGTACGAAACATACGGGACCTAGAGAATGAAAAAAAATGCCGTCAACTTCGTATGTTATATACTATATATATATATATACACGTGTGTACGCGCACCAGGAAAAGATTCTTTATTTTCTTTGGCCGGGGTATTGTAAAAAGAAAGCCGTGCAAGGAAACCCGCATCGAATCCTTTTATCCGGATACGTAATCTCATAGCGAATATAATTGACTGCGGTAGACGTCGAAATCACGTTTTAAAATCGGCTCAGAGTGAACGCAACGATCGAATACAATTACAACTCGAGTACGCGTTTATTCGACGCGTATTAATATTATAGTATTTACGAGACGTATTTTCAATAGAATAAAATCGTTGAACGTGAAAAAATAATATTGAAAATATTATCGTCGAATTTGTGTAGTTTTCACGTATAACGTAAACGTCAATTTAACGTTAAATATTGATTTGTTAGTACGTGCCCAGTTAATATCGGGTCAATCACGACGATAGCCTTTTTCGTATTTGAATCACGAGTGTTTATTAATTGCTCTTGTATAGGGTATACACCGACGAGTACGCTGAAAATAACGGGACATTCATACGATTTCGTCACGGTGAGTAGTTTTTTACTAAACACAATTTTAATGTCTGCTCCGAAATTTCATTTAACGTTTAATATCCAACAGATTAGAAAGTGTATGTTTTTTCGCTATAGAGACCATTCTATTTTTATGTAGGGAAAATTGCTTAAATCGTGTAAAATACACCGAGCGCACTCGTACTTCACTTCACGATTGGTTTTGAAAGTCATTTCGGATTTGTAAAATGACTCAAATCGTTTAAGTTGCTCATATATAAAACGCAATCTTCACAAAATTCATTTCAGCCTAGACGGATGAAAAAGTTCGGTTCTCTCCAAATTTAATTATTCTATTTACCCTTTTCCATTGTTGGAAAATTTGTTTAAAATGGATAAAAACAGACATTCGGGAATTAAATTGCTTACGATAAACCGTGAATAAGAAATGGGTTGCCGAACGGGTAAATTAACGTTTTAAAATTTTAAAACTATGAAAATTATTTTAATCGATATTCGATTGTTCATTTTATAAATTGAAATAAATAATACAAACATAGAGCGGGCAAATCAACTCGTACGTACTCCTAACGTATTATAGATATATTTAAATTGTACTATTTTTTTTTCAAACTTTAGCGTAGAATGTTATTATGTCTACGTTGACGAGTATTATAGTATGTTCTTCATAGTGTATACTTTTTCATAATCCAATATGAAAATAAAACAAAATGTACCGCTTTATGATATTATGTTTGTGCACGATACTTTTGTGAACGTGTCATATTTCACGAGCTTGATGTTATGCAATGTTATATTAAAGGCGTATATTTTTAAAAATAAATAAACCGAGTCGTTAGTGAACTTAATTAAATTAACGAATTACGTAATATTCTTTATATTTTAAGTTATACCTGTAATGTTGCGTATATATTTAAGTTCGTCGATGTACGTTAACGGAAGAAGAAAATAAACTTCAACCATGAAATTTTAAATCGACAATGATTCAATAACAAAATTTAGATAAAGCAAAACACGTGGTGATTTTTTCTCAATAGTTGGTATTTGATTTTGTTTAATGTATAGTCTTAGTGTTTAATGTCTCACTCGTAGTATTTGTATTTTAATGTTTCGTAAGGCCGATTTGATGACTTGATGTAATAATGAATTTCGTGATTACGTTTCACGCATACTGGACGTTATACAATAAAGAAATGTGTGTACATTACGTTTAATGTACGTATAATAATGAATATCGACGAATATTTTGCCGAGTAAAAATTGTCAGTAAAGTTAAAAATACGTAATTATATTTTTTATCCGGATATTGGTTTAATTAAAAGCCATTTAAGCAGGTATGTCTACTTACTTCGGAGTTTTCGGAATTTATTTCTATAAAATATAAGTTATGAAAGTTTAGTATCGACGATAAACGATATCTATACGCGAAGTTGTAAAAATGAATTAAATTAATCGAAAAAAGGAAAAAAAGTAAAATTATTTAAACATTAAAAAAAATATAGCCCGATGATTGACACGTAGTAGCGGACTACATCGTGAAACCTAAAATGAGATAATTACGAATTATGATCCGAAATAGACTGGTTGTGGTAAAGCGTTTTTCGCTATTTTTCCCGGCACTTAAAATTTATCCTTAATTTTCTCGACAGTTAGGTTGAATCTCGCGTGTTTGTTGTAAAAACGAATTTTGTTTTATATTTCTCTCTCATTCTTTCTTGTTTCAGACTTTTGGCGTGTACGGAAAACGCGACGAGAAAAAACAAGGGAAAGAAAATGGCCAGTACTCGGTGCCCGCGGGAATACGTTTCGTTTTCGAAATCCCGCCGCGCGCGCGCAGTCGTTAGATTAATCTGCCAGATAACCGCATATTAATTATCTGATAACCACCACGTCCGCGCACATCGACTCCTATTGTCTGCTCGCGCTCGTACACACGGGCACGTACACGCACACGTGCGCGTCGTCTACGACGGTTACACAGTTCGGCGAACATTGGCTATGATTTCGGTATAGCGGTGTGCATACCCGAGATTGCGGCGACATGCGCCGCGGATAGTAAAGCGCGAAATAACGACGACGACAACAACGACGACGATTATAATAACAAATACGCGGACGATCATCGGAGTCGATGTGTACACTGGCCAATGTTCCCGTAATGAATATATATATATATACGTATTATAGCGTCGCATAATACAACGGTTGCAGTGCCGCGGTAGCGTTCACGAAACGTCGAGTGGCACTCGAAACGAAAATCGAATATCTGGATATCGTCACACGGCCGGTAACACTGCAAGCAGATGGCGCGTGATAAAGCCACGTGTAAAAAGACCGTCATATTTTTATTATTCGTTGGTTTCCATTTCTCACCTCATCGCCCCTCACTGTCTAGCCGCCAAACGGGAACAAAACGACTTCGAACATAATTCGATCGGCGGCCGAGACGGTTTTATTAATTCGACGCGCGGTTCGAAAGGGAGGAATGGTGCCCGAATGTGTCCGTGTCCACGGACGAAAAGACGAAACGATTAGAATACGGTAAAACAGATTTCGTCTATTCAGCGTGCGATTTCGTTGATACCATCAGGTCCAACGGGCAGCAGGTTGAAAAAGTAACGGACCTATACGTATATTATGTACGTTTGTGTAGAACGTTCGGAAGACTTCTAAAATCAAATTGTACAAATGTCGTCCGTTCAAAGTTACTCGTTACAGACCGATAGAACCAGTATGGTTGGGCACGATTTAATAATCACTTTTGTCGTAATAAACATTTTCGTACGATTTTCAACAGCGATTAGGTCGAGTCAATAACGTTCAAGCAAATTTTATGTTTTGGATAATGAACGGTAAGACTCGATAGTTTAACTAAGACGCAATTCGAAGAACCACGGAAGAACCGAAAACTACTAGACGTAGCACGCATCCGATAAACTTTCGTAAGCTTACGTACAAATTATATCACGATTTACTTCAATATTTAGTGGCGAAAGCGCGCGTTAGTTACGATTTCGAATATTTCAATTACGCGTAAGTTTTTTATTCTTTACGCATTATTTAGCCTATTAGTTGAAAACCCGTACACGATTGTAAAAATACGTTTTTACGTTTAATCGATAATTAGTTTTTTAAAAAGAACGACTTTATTACATTTCGAATCTATAGTATTTGACTCCCCAACACTTGTCACAATACCACGCATACATACGTATATACATATATATATATATATACACACACGAGTGTCCATGTGTAACGAATGTATGTCGAGAATCATTTCGGATCGACAACGGCGATAGTAGCGCAACAAAAAATACAACGCGAACGTTTTTAACGACGCATGCCAGTCACGAACTATACGTAGACGCGCTACATTTTATGTGCGAGCACAAAGGTATGATTAACAGACCGGTTAATTAATACCGTTGGCTATTTTTTTTTAACGAGCAACTTATAGCCGTTTGATTGTTATTATATACATGCACCCCTATATGAATAATGATCGAAAAAATAAACGTGGTCCTATCGTTTTCCATATCGATTTGCCGTTTAGTTTTTGACGAATTACACTTTATGTCGGTATTTTTTTCGTAATAATTATAACGACGACGTCCGTTCAAACGTACGTTTTATTCGGTAATATCGAACGCCTTTAATTTGTAAAATCACCATAGCTCATCTTTCCAACCATATTGCTAGCTACAATAACAATACGAATAACCATATAAAAATGATTACGTAATTATTTTCACGTAACTTTTTCGTTATCAAACTTATCCTATTAAGAATTTTCTCGTTATTAGTTTTTTGTTTGTTTTTAAATACGAGCTACGAAAGAGAAATAATGTAATTAGCGACATAAATCATAACACGAATATACGTTACGTACAACTTTATTCGTTCTAGTTTTTATACTATTTACAACCAACTTTTCATTTTGGTCACTTAGATATTAATTTTTAAACTCGTTACAGCTACAACGTTTATTCGACTCTTTAAGTCGTTTGATTTTATATTATCACGATAAGTACTTGACTAATATAAACATAACAAATAAACTTAATTAGTTCATCTAAATGATGTAGATGAATGTAAAATACACGTACCAATATTTACACTATACGATTTTAACGCGTTGAAATGTTCTCAATAAACATAAACGTGAAATTCGCCGATTTTTCGGGTTAGATCGAATATTATTATTTAGCAATGTTATTCGTTAACTATTTGACGGACATACAGTAGTTTGTAAAGGAACGTTATTGATTTTGGCCGTGTCATTGAGTTTCATCGAATTATTATTACTCATTATAATTAACGTCGAAAGAAACGCGATGAAAATTTGTATACATATATATTTAAATTCCGTTAACAGAATCATACTCGCTTCAAGTGTCTGTTAATTAAAAAATGTTATTCGGTAAAGTTGTATAATAAAAAGCCACTTGGTGGGCATTTTGAAAACATGAAAATTAGTATCCAATAGTGACGGGAGTATAACGTTATATTGGAAAGATTCAAATTTGAGTAAAAACTCAATTACAAATTTCCTTCCTTTCCATCCAAAACCAACATTGCTTAGCATTTGGGAATGGAATCTATTAAAATAAGTATGTCATTCCAACAGCGAATATCTAAAATTTGTCGCGTATTATATAAATATATATATACGTATATAAACTCCATTCAATTTAAAATATTCGGAATTTTTCTACTTATTATTCGTAATAAAATGCACGCTTTAACGCATGAGCTAACCGTGTAAAGGGGCTTTCGTATGGATTTTCTCGGAATACCGTAATAAACACGTGCCGTTTATTTTTTTGTTATATAAAAATACGGCATGTTAAACCGATCGGACGGCCTCCGTTCCCTTTTCTAAATTAACCGAGTATTGGCGTCAAATGTAAATCCAATGTGTCAATTATGTTTGTGCGACTTCCTCCAAATGGATTTCAGCCCCCACCGGCTATGGTCGATTTAAAACAAAAATGTTTTATAATCAATTTTATACGCCCCAGTGTGAACATTATAATAAAATAAAAAAGAATAAACACAATTTCAATTTTTATTCACGTCGTTTTGATAATAGTTTTAAAAATACCATACACGTACCCATCGAACACGTTTAATTATGTAAATTTACGAGTGTGTCAAAGATTCAGTTTAAATGTAACGCGTGCGAGTTCAGCAACACGCGTGATGGTAAAATTGATTCGGGCGATAAATAAAAGTCGTAGAATAATTCAACCTCGGGGCTGGGTTGAATAATACTATTATTATCGTAAACGTAATGAATTTTCTATTTTTAAAATTTTATAAATAGTTCAATTATAATGTATACACGCTGTTAATTCAAATTCTATTAAATATGTAAACAAAAAATATTTGATCGATTGACGGACCGTTTAAGTATTGAGATCAAATTTGTATATAAGGTTTTAGATTGAAATGGTTTAGTAGAAAAATTTATAATTATAAAAGCTTTAATACATTAAAAATGGTGACGAGTGTGGGTGTTGTTTAAATTGGTTCAAGCGAGTTATTTAGGCAGAGATTCTAGAATTTTATTATTATTTTGTAATTGAGAGGAATGATATGTTATATTGTACTCGAAAAACAATCTCGAACGACACCTATTGTTTATCGCAATTAACAAATATAATAAATATCGTTAAAATATTATATATTTGAATTTGGTTTTATATTGTGGGTTCTAAAAAAAAAAAAATGAAAAATGTCCATGTCCCAAATAAACTTGTCGATAAATTTACATTTTACAATTTTTTCGATTTTCGTGACGTTGGTAATTACTTTTAAAAAAATTATTTGAAAAATAGAAAAACGTGTCAAATAAAGAAGCAAGTAGATAAAATTTGCTACTAAAACGTAGCTCGTGTCAAGATTATTCAAGCGGCTTTTCTGCACGAATAAATGTTGGTGGACAAAAAAACAATTCTTTTTTCGCTTCACCGAGTATGTAAAAGTATTCAAACGCGCTTTTTCCATAAACATTTTTACTTATCATACCTAAAGCTAAAAAAAAGTCGTGTAAAATTATACGGAAAATATAGCGCTTATCAAATTACTACTTTGCCTTTCCGGGACAGATTTAATTAAATAATTCAACACGCGAAAAATATTCGATCAGAATTAGTTTTTTTTGTAATATACATAAACAGCGATAGTAAATTAAATTTCATTTTTGACACTGATAACAAACGAATAATGTATTAAATAAACAGATATATATTGATATTGTTACAACTTTGTTTACTAATTGAATAATAATAATTAATAGTTGTAAATAGGGGAACGAGTTGTTCGTTATATATGTATTCGCTGGTAGACCTAACGGTTGGTAAATGTTCGAATTAAGATGCACGTGTCTGTACTAAACTCAGCAAATTACATTCATTGAAACTATCCTGAGCACGTACTACCCCGAATGGGAGTAGTACTTTGGTAAAATAATTATGACTTTTTGAATTAGATATCAGTTATCTACCGACATTTTAGTCTTCAAGTAGTCTCATACGATAGAAGTTGAGCACGTGCCACAACTATGATATAAGTGTACTTTCGTCGAGTATCTATATAGTTTTTCGTTTAAGGATGAATATGTTCGATAATGAGAATACGGTTTAATTTAATATTTGTTCGACGCGGTACCTATGTTTGACGTTAAATTCAGACTAACGTAAACAACTAAACGCTGAGCTCAAGATTATTTTATCGTACAGAATAAATATTTTTGAATCAAAGATATTGTTAATTCTGTTAGCTTAGTATTCCAAATGACATTCCACTAAATCGTTATAAGTAATTTGTCGAAACGGAGTATTGATTTTACAATATATTAATGCAAAGTTCAATATTTTGAGCACAAACTGTTCGTACAAACTTATCCTTTTAATATTATCTTTAAGGCAGAAAACATTTTATAGTTCTTTCTAGAAAAACTAAAAAGTTATTTCATTATTCCGTTATCGTTACGTACAATGACGCATATTTCGATTTCGTTCAGTTTTATTTAATTGAATTTGTTGGCGTATCAAAATTAAACAATAACACAGGAAATAGTCCTTTTCTAAACGGACGATTTTCATAAAGAAATATTTTTATACAAATAAAGATTCTCTACAATAATTTTCGTTCATCATACTAGATTCTTTATATCAAGAACACTCCAAAAAAGAAGATCCTCGTTAATTAGATAATACCTATATGGTACGACGTTCACAAATGCTGGTTGGAAGAATCAAAATGGATAAAAGAAGTGTAATACATACATTCGTGTAGATAAGTGTCAGTGTTTTCGTACAACCTGTATAGAACGAGAAGGCGACTACGTGAACAAATAAGTAACATATTTACCTACAATATCCTGTAATTTTTTTTAAGAAAAATACGAATATTTAGTACTTTTATTTTTTGGATATGCCTTTTATTTTCAAATAGGATAAAAAAAAACCCAGTCCTTTTTTTACTCGTAATTTTATTTGAAAAGGAACACGCGATTACAATTTATTTATAAACGACATTTGTATTTTACTAATACACCGTCAAAACGTTATATCTAAGCGAACGTATTATCACTTTCAATAAATATCCAACCCTATAATAAAGATATTTAATAATCATTTTGTCTCGTTATTCTATCTTATGTTTATATAAAGTCGTTAAGACTTATGTTCCCGTTATGTCCGTTCAGGAGCTTGACTTTTATTTCCACGATTACCGTAATACCGTAAACACGTTATTATTTGGCTATATTAAGAATAAATTTATTTTCGAAACATCCGAGTTGTACGTTCTAAAAACATATAAAAGCTGAAAATCGTATTTGAACGGAAAACATAATTTTATTTGGAAACACGTGATTGTTGGCCGTATTTAGTTTTTGTCTCAAAAATCGGGCGTAGAAACAAAAAAATATAACACGTTCGTAGACGCGGTGTTGAGCAGTCATCAAATTCGTAACGTATAATTAATGGCGATATGGAATCCAACACGACGATTAAAAAATATCAAATCGAAATCATCATTAGGCGTTTTTGTGAACTTTAATTATTACAGGCAAATAATTGAATTCGACGAGAACCCATACCTTATATTATTATTACAACTTACTACAGTGACTTCCTTTATATGTTTCTTTTTTACTAGTAAAGTATCAGAAAATTATAATATTCGAAAACACGGGTTTGTTGTTTAAACGAATTGTTTATGTTACGAATATAACGCATTATTTTCGGGGACGATTTCGTCCCGAGGGTGACCTTTTGTGCTGTTGTCGCACTTTTGATCCGATTGAATTTTCGCCATCGGATTGGACAAAAGTAATCGGTTTGTTTTGGCTGTGTAGTTACAGATAGATACGTAAACATTTATATGGGACCGACAGTCTTTCTGACAAGTCGCAGCTCACGCGTCTGCCATAATTTACATAGCGCAGTACTTACAATACGATAACGTTGAACATTTGTCATTTGGGTTGGTGTTGTCAAATCATGTGGCCGGGAATAAAACAAAAACCATAACGAGGGAAGGAAGCGGATACATGGAAAAGAATTACCAACACAAATCTACGTGTGAATAAAATTAATCTCCAGTCATATCCATTATACTTTTAATCAAAAACTTGGGTACATTATAAAATGATTGACAATGCTTCAAGTGCTGACTATTCCGTAATTAAAATTGTTTTACGGAAAATTAGCAATAACCATTTGCATAATTTTATTAAAGCGGAAAAATGTAATAATAATTGGATGATAAATAAAATCGTTTGGTTTAATATTTTATTAATTATTATTTATAATAGATAGCGCGTTTCGAAATTTTAATTATTATTTTATCCCAATAAAATAAGAATTACGGAAAGTTCCAACAAACGGGATAGAATATTTGTTAAATAGAAAAATAAGAATAAAAATGATGGCGTTTTGCAAAAATATAATAATAGTCATTCGAATTGCCGCGTTATTACAAAATTTACATTCGTATCATTATACCTACCGACGAAGAAAATGGTAATCGCGATATACAATATATTTGCGTCATTAAGACTTTTAATGGCTTGTATGTTGTTTATAATAAATTGGTTATAAAAGTATACGCTTGAAAATAACGAACGCGACGTTATATTTGGATTACATTAATTTGTGTAGAATTGATTAGAAAATATATAAAAAAAAGACAACCGAGTTCGTATCATATAAACGACGCGAGATAAATATTATAAAAGGCTATGACAAATTAACGAGCGCTACTGGATCGATTCCAGACAAAGGTTATGTATAGCATTCGTTCATCAATTTGTCATGTCACCGGATGAAACGGCGGGCCTACTTGGCCTTTGTAAAAAAACACAAAGTGAAACGCACGTACGCCGCGAAAATAAAAATTAAACGTTAATCGTGTATAAGTAATTGCGTCAACCAATTTATCGTGAACGAGCTTTAATCAATTGTGACAATCGCGCGAGATGTGACAACATCGTAGGCGCCAATCAACATATACGGGTCGGATGAGCATGCACAAAACGGGAACACGCGTTATATACGGCAAAACTAATTACCGTCATTTGACGTCGCCGGCGTCGTCGAGTTGACTGAAAATAAAAATAAAATAAATACGTAAAAAAAGGCTCAAACGGCAGATTGTGAAAAAACTGCGTTGGCTTTTTTTCAAAAGAGTCGGCCCGTATTCCGGCCTGGGTCACCGAATAGAAAAATAATAATTATTATCTCCGTACGGCGAGGGGTGATTGGTAGTAATAGTAGTAGGAGGAAAGGGGAAATACGTTCCGCAGATATATATATATATATATATATATATAAATATATGTTGGCCATACTTGCGTGTGCGTTCCCGGCCCGGGAATAACGACCAGTCATTATTTTCGGGTCCTGATGTGTTTACAATATAGTTGTGACAGGATCGACGGGACGATGAAGGTGGTGGTGGTGGTGGTGGTTGGTGATGGTAGTGTACCGTGTGAAAGGAAAACCCTCCCTACCTCCGGCCGCCTCGTATCGCGTCGTTCCGGCTTGAAGCCGTTTTCACAGACCAACGTTTTCGTTATTATATTTCGTACGCGCCGTTTTTATTTACCGTTCGTATTTTTTTCGTTTCGACGCGCGCACACGTTTGACACACAAAACGCGTAATATCGTAATATATTCATATTATTTTTTAATTCCGACTCCGGGCGTATACGCGCATCCATTCAAAAAAAACTATTACTTTTGTTCGACGCCGATGCGCATTGTTGCATTCCAAATCAACGACGATGACACGCGTGCACCATTCTATGGCGTGTGTGTGTGTGTGTGTGTGTGTGTGTGTGTGTACGCGCTTTGGTACGTCAAACGTTATAATAATAATTAAAGACCGACGCGCTACGGGTGCGCCGTTACGGGGATAAAGGGTCGATTTCGGGAAACGTACGACAACGACCGTTCTGCTCGAGCAACAACCAGTCATTAAAGTCGTTGTCGTTATTATTTGATATCGAAATATTATCGTTTTCGGCGTTCCTCCGTACCTCGTCATCAAAATACGGATCCGAGACCTTAATAACAGCGACACACATTCGCGATACGAACAGCCACCGTCGACGCGTGATGTACAGCGCCCCCAGCGCGTATAGTTAATACCGTTAAAATGTTACGTCGAAGTGTGATTGTACACGCCTACAAATATAACGCGTACATTTCGAACATTCGCGCGAAATCGTCGATTTATCTCGTTATCGACGCGCTTAAGTTCACTAACCGTTAATTGGAATTTACGTTTAAAACAGATCGCAGCCCTCAGACAGGGTCTGCTGGGAGACTTTTCCCTATACGTATCTATTACTTTTGGATATTCGACTAACGAAGAGTATCGATCAAAACTGACATCGCGATGACTGTAACGAGAAAACGAACGACGAATATCGGCCGGTATCGCGCGATTCGTCGTTTATTATTTTTCGGCGAGTATAATAGTGTATTAGTATTCTTTTTTCTTTTTTTTTGTTTTGTCCGCGAACACTTTATGGTGTAGCAAGAGTACTCGAATGACCACATCACGAGTAACGTTCTATAAACACTTTGTATCCAGCTTGTGCTTGATCGACACATTATTGGAATGCCCCTAATAGTTTTCTTAAGCGCAAATAATGGGAAAATTTAAAAAAACAACGAACGGTTAAATTGTTGACGTCGTAGAAACTTGGACAAAAGCGACAATTGTGTTTTTCGAACGTTCAGAATCGTGTGGGGAATGCGAAGATTTATCGTTATTATCAAACGTGAAATAACAATAACATTTTAAAATCTCCGTCTACGTAGTTCTCTTAAGCCGATGATATCCACGACACATGCGGTTCGTTACTTTTTTTAAAAAAATTACGTTATTCGAAAAATAAATTATTTACATAAATATTCGTCGTCGTTCGTTAAACCGAACAATTTAACGTAGTTAACTGTCACAATTACGAATGAAACGAATTAGTTTAGCAACGAAATATTCGTCACGTTTAATTTTGTTTTCGTACACGTCCGTTAATATTTTTAAAAATCACCGGTTGGTTAAGTACAGGTCGCGAAGGATTTATACCGATAAAACGTATTTTATAGAGTCGAACACCCTATACAAATGTACAAGAGAATAAATTAAAATACGAGCAATAGCGATATTAATTATGATGAACTACTCGGAGTATAAAAACGATGGTGAGTGGAGATATTTGTATCGATCGTTACATTATGGATAAATATTACGCCTACATTTGCGTCAAATAAATCGCGCACACGCCGTAGTATTTTAAAAAAATAATATTTTTTATAAAATGTGCACCGTACGATAAACTTCGAGAAAACTAAATGTATATTAAAATAAACGTAATTTACGTCGATAATTATTTTTTCGATAGTCTCTATAACGCCGTTGTATCTTAAATATTTTATTTCGACTTTTTGAAAATTAGTTTTGAACGCATACATCAATCGGCTCTACAATTATTAAATTTGCTGACCGATTATAATTTCGAATCCCAGTTCATTTTAGGTTTTCGAAGATCATTGTTATTATTATTTGACTTTTAAAAACGATTTACGATAACGATCCTCTATAATAGACGAAAATTGAAATTCTTTTGCGCTTACGATGTTATAAATCACTCCAACGTAAGGACATAAAATCGTACAATATATTTGTACGACGCAGCATTCGACGAAATCATTACGAACTATTTGGTGCGACCCATTTGTCGTGAATCATTTAAAGGTTTTACAATCGATTATTCAAGTAAATATTTAATATAATCTAGAACGGTCGTTAGTTTAATTTTAAATAAATTATTTTATAACAATAACGTAAAATGTAAAAAATTGACATACTACTACTAATAATAATATTTACCGTCTTTCCGTTTCAATAAAATTGAAAATTTTTTCCTTAATTTTTATGCACAATGTTCCCTATATTTTTATTAAAACGTAATTATTTGATTTTATACCCATTATACTCTTATGTTCTTATTGGAAAGTTATATTTATTTTATTTTGTATGTTTCTGTATTATTTTTGTGTATATTGTTAAGTGCTTTTAGTAGAATAATATCTTTTATAAAAAACACTAACAAAATATTATTCTTAGTATTTTGAAAAACGTTTTATTTAATAAGAACGTCGATAACCCATAATAAGATATTAAATTTAAAAGCATGTATTAAAAAAGTTACGCGATATATTTATATTAAAATTTTCATATTTGACGAAAATGTATGTGTTTATATTATATGTTCAGGTTAGGATAATTCTTATTATTATACACCTCTTGATAGAATAATTGTAAATAATTGTTAATAATTTCAAATATAAAATATAAATTGCGCTGTACACAAAAATCGGCTCAAATAAATATATAATTTATGTTACGCGACATTCCTTTTTTAAAACTAATGCCTCTGTTCACTTGCGCGTAAAAATATTTTAACTATTTTATTTTTAAACGTTTATTGGGAAAATCGTATTAAACTAATTAAAACACAAAGCTTAATTGATATCATTAATATCACGTAGTATATAACGTTAGTAATATAACGTAAGTACTATTACCTATTTGTAAAATGTATAATTCTATTCGAATATATCGTAGTTATTGTTTTATAATTTACTGAAAGTATATGTATATTTTAACGTTAGTATAAAATGAAATATTTGTATCGAACTATAGTTAATAATAGTAAAATATAACGTATAATTTTTCATAAAGTTATTAAATTTTATCTACATAAAATAATATACGAAAATCAGAAACTTATTCAATACTATGAGTATTGCACATCAGCAGAACTTCAAAGCTACCTATAATATATAACTTTATTCAACTTTGTTGAAAAGGAAATAAACAATCATAATGTTGGAGAGTAGACAAAAATCGTAAAAAATTTGTATGGATGAAAAGATTATTAGTGTACATAATATATACGTTATTTTTCTAGATAATTTTTGAAAACTTTTAATACAATCTACATTATACCATACAACATTATTATATTATTAAAAAACTTTGTGTGCATCGGCAGTATATTGTTGTCAACCAAAAAAGTAAGAAGCAAAAACACATGTTTGGGCATTATTTGTGAAAATTATGCAATTTCTTTGTAAGTATATATTGTGAGTTATACTATTAATGTTGGCTATACGATACGTAATATTATTAAGATTTTGACGAAAGTTTTTAAGGAGATATTACAAATTATGTCAAAATAACATCGTGTTATATTAATTGAATAGTATTGAAGTTTTATATTACTTCACACAAATATACAAAATACTTTTTGGAATGACATATTCGAATAAAACTGTCTTTTATTTATATTATATATTTAATAATAATAGTTTTGGACTCCATTAATAGAGTATAATTTTCGTAGAATAAAACTTTATTCAAAGTGAAGGCAATTTTTAATAATAGATGTTTTTGTCAACTAGGTTACTTAATTATTCATAAAATCCCAAATCGTTTTTCAAAGTTTCTAGTTTTTATAAAACGCCATTTATACAATAGTTAATCGAATAAAGCTATTCGAAATAATTATATAATAGTATATACTTCTATAATTATAACGAATTGACAATACCCAAATTGAATACATCATGTTAACCTTAACAAGGGATATCACACACACACATTAAAAAATACCCTTAGGAGCATAAAGATTTATTATTGGGGTGACAAAATTAGCACCCTCTGGTCATTTCAGGTTTTCCTTCTAAATTAAACCCTCCTCCTAGTTAGTTCTATTCTTCAAATAAATACAACAGATCCGCCTACACAGTTAGTTCCGTTACCTGTATCTTAACAACATGTTAAGAAGTTAAATAGGCTTGTAATTAACGTAATATTTCGTATTGTTTATTGGGCATTTATATCAAAAGGCGTTTAAAACACGAGTAATATTTATTAATTGACGTTTCGAAATGAAATATATTAAATTTAGAAATACGTATAAACTATAAGTCACGTTAGAATTATATTAATTATTTAAAAACATTGTACAGAATTGTTTATTTTTTAATAAACAATTATTTATATATAAATAATTATTTTATAATACCTATATTCGTATAATGTATGTGGAAAACGTACTTATACTAAAAAAAAACCCGTTTACAATTTGAAAGAAACATATATTAAAAATATTACATTGTTTTGATCAAAGCTTTATTTTTCCAAATAAATATAGCGCTGATTGACAGATGCTTTTAAACGATAATAATTAACGAGAAACATCGCTTTTTCGATATTTAGAAACGTTGATATTGTAAGTACTGACGCCTTTTAAATACACGTTTATTTTATATTTTACTTTAATACTTTAGTCATTCGATTTATTTTTAAACATAAAACTAACAATTACCACTTAAAACGTTTTTTGTATATATAATATATATTTATCGATATACGTTTGTCCGCTCTTAACTTTTTTACGTCAAGTACGATACTATAATTAGTCAACGTTAATTATTTAAATATTATTTTCGCAACGTCTCATTTTCGGTTATCGAACACGTACTTGTGTTGTAGAGTTTATTTTTGAAATTAAATAGTTTTAATGGCCCTGAATGGAAAATGCTTCAATAAGTATTGTCAGTAATCAATAATATCCACCGCAATAGAATATAGCTGTTTTTGTATTCGATATATTTTATACTTCTGTCGATACAAAGAAATACATACATTGCGATCTCGTATTCATCTATCTATCTATTTTTATAATTATTATTCGTTTTTTAATACGAATAGTTGGTAAAAACAAGAAGGCATATATTACATGGCAAGTAAACATTAATCTGCATAACGGGTTCTACAGACGTTTACCATCATATTATTATTATTTCGTAGTCCAAATGACTTGCGTGCTTCTTTGAAACGGCTGCATCGTCTCCACAATAGGTAAAAGATGTATATATATATATTTTTTTTTTGTAGAGATAGAAGAATTTAATTTCATCCGGCGATGGTCGAATTGTGCCTTTTACAGTGCACATAAAAATGTTCAATTCCCGAACAGGAAAACGTATACGGTCGGGGGTGAGAAGATTAGGTTTTTGTATTTACTCTCGGGGCAAGGTGAAAAGGCCCGCGTGCTTTTAGCTATTCTATTTATATCTATATATACATTCAATTCCTAAACCAAAACGAGAACAGTCGAACCGGAATAATCGTACTTTTATTGATCTAAAAGTTTTTTATTTTATTTTTTTATTTTCTTACCCAACCAAAGAGTCTAGATCGGGCCCATTATGCGGGTACCTAAGAAAATTGCTAACGTTTAAAAACAAGTCATTTACTGACATTTATCAGTGTTAAAAAACAATTTTTAGTACACAACGATCAATATATTCAAGCGTATGTTTGATCCTTTCCTGAGTAATGATATTGACTTTAGAAACTCTAAATTCCAATTAACTTTAAAAAATTATAAACAACAAGACCATTATCATCTACTCGTTATTGAGAAAATATGTATCAAAAAGTACGAGTAAAATTTTTTATGATAATTATATCTATTGTTATAAAATATTAAATATTTTATATCTATGATAAAAAAATTACGTAATAAGTTTTTAAAACAATATTGTTCAAATTTTTATTGTTTATATAAATTACAATTTTTGTTTAGATAGTAGGATAGAAAATTTAACGTCCGTGTCTTAATTTTTATGTTTACAAGTAAACGATATATTAATTTATTTCGTGATATATAGGTAACTAAATAATATTATTATCCAATGAACCTATTGTATATGTATATTCCGATTAATATCAATTTTTATTACGGTTATTTTAATTGTATCGTTTATTTAAAAATATGCCACCTCGTATTTTTTAATTATGGCCTATGATTTGTCATAAAAAACACGCGTGCGTATTTATTAAAAGCTAATTTCTAAAACTTCTTGTTATAATTGATTTTTGTTCTTTATTCAAATTTATTAGTATCGAAAGTTTATAAAGGGTGCATTTTAAAGTAAAATGTGACACTATATTATCCATTTGAAACTGAACTTTCTTTTACTAGATATTTTATTTTGATCGTTAGCTACCGAAAGATATTTTTTCTTTGAAGTGACAAACAACTTGTATTCAATACTTATTTAACTCTGTTTTTAATCTTTTTAAAAATGTTTATTAATATATCTTTTCCTATTAAAGAAAGTTAGCTCGTGAATTTTTTATCTTTCTCAAACTGTATACTATTGTTAATGACAATATTTATTTTGTTAAATTCGGGTATATTTTTTATGTTTAAAATATATTTACGATCATATTAATTGTAATCTGAGTAATCTCATATCAGAATTTAATTGGAAAATGGAAATATAATTGTTTCAATAATTTCAAACACAATTGTATTTGACATTCAAATACTAGAAATGTATTTTTAGCAGCCTGCCATCGTTATTATTGCATATAAAATAAAGGGAATGGGGAGGCGGGAGTAAAATAAAAACCTCTTCTGCGGAACTGCAATAAAACGTTTTCCTTTTGACTTAATGATGGCGATGACAATAAAACAAGGGAAACGAGGAACGATTCCCTCCCTCAATGCATATTACTCTCGACTTTCATGCCGTTTGTAGGAATATTATAGTCCATACGATTTTATCAAATTAAAAGATAACAAAAGTGCTTATACAAAAAAAAATCGTTTCATTATAAAAACGTCGAAAATTTATTTTAAATTCTAAATTGTTATAATAATATACATATTTAGTTGTTTTTTTTGTTCCTCGTATATTCGCAATGTTTAAAACAACATTGAACGCGAATATATATATATATATATATTTAAAAAAAATAGAACATTAAAAACGTTTTTATAGTGATCTAACTTATCTTAATTAATATCAACACAATAATGCTTCCTTAGATTTTTAAATTAAACACCTAAGTAGTATTCTGAATTCTGATCATTTTAATACGTAAAACGAAGTTGCGGAAAATCAATTGTTCGTTATTCTTTGCGTATAATAAACTCGGAAGAAATGGACATATATTTTAAGTTACACTTGAGCGTGTAATGATAAAATTAGTTTTTAAACGAGTATGTTAAAGAGGGATGGATTTTAAATTAAAAACTAGTGTACGTGATAATAAAATGTCGTTAGTAAGATAAATAGAAATTAAGACAGATGAGACGAGAGTTCACACCATTACCAAGGTATCAACAAGTTTCCGTTATCAAGGGAATGGTAAAATTTATGAAGACATAGTGTGACGAACTCTATATAAGATATTGAGAACGTTATTTGTAACCTGTATGTAGCGGATCTCTGGGGTTTAAAGTAAATTAGGTTAAAACATTGTCACGTATTAACAACATTATCGAGACGTAGCTACCGTACGCTATTGATTTACTTATTTTGTTTTTATAAATAACAACACTTTAGGAAAGCCGCAACGAATACTTTATAATAATTATTCCCAGCTCTAAGCGGAACTAGTTGATATTTAAGTTTCGATCTATAGTTCGTAGAAGATATTAATCAAATTGTAATACGTATAGTATTAAGTATATTGATTATCCATTTAAAATGGCTAATAAATATATAATCTCGAAGTACCAATATGGAGAGGGAGCGTTTAAGAAACACTAAAATACATAAATACAAGTCGGTTGTCTATCTTTAAATTATTTAAAAATTTTTTCAACTAGAAATTATAAATTATGTAAGAAAATGATATCATCAATTATGATAAGTGAAAATTATTATTATAAAATTATTTATCTCTATAGTTTTTTATCGTTATTTATATATTCTAGTTTTATAACACGGTTTTTACATTCGCTATGACGGTTTGGCTCGTTTAATTTAAATCTCACAGTATATCATTTTAAATTATGATTATAATATTATATTTCATATTCGATAAAGTTACGCGTGTATATTCGTAATTATGGTATAATAAACCAATGACCAAGCCAGTTTCACTATAAAAAAAAAGATTTTCTTATAATATACAAATATAATAACTGTATAAAACATTTTCAGTTTCGGGCTGTTCGTCATTTCTATCAGCTCAACACTACAAGTACTGCATCGAACGATGCTCGATTTTACGGAAACGCCTTCGTCAGAAATACGTCAATATTTTATCGCGACGTTTTTTGATAGCCATAGGTCTTTTAGATGTCATAGGTGAATTTGATGCATACTTATGGTTTTCAGTTTTAATATACAAACATTCCTTAGTTGTAATATTATTCGCTTTATTTAGGTAAACTAACGAAACCATAATAATACGTGTTTTCAACTCACATTTAAAATAAAAACGTTACCATTTATTGTTGTTCGTATTTATTATTCGCCGAACGAATTGCAATGAAAATATTGGTCAATCGATATCAAACAGGACGTGTTGCGTTTAATGTACCGATATAATATACAAAATGTAATATGCCTTGGAAAGTTTATCCTTGGCAAGAAGTGAAATTGGGGTTTCCAAAGATTTGGAAAAGAATTTAGAATTTCGGACGTTGCTTGATTTTGAACCACACACTATATTTATGGAAATTACGTTTTTATTTTCTGGTTTAATACGCGTCATACTACCCTTATTTTATCCACATTTTGCCTTTTAAATCAAACACTTCCGAACATTTTACTTATTTCATTTCCGTAACAGCAACAATACCGTGTTGTATCTAGTAGCATACGTTTGATATTATATCGATGTATTAAGTCACTTTTTATTGTTCGGCGTATATGTACCATTCAGAGCAGCCAAAGTTAAAAATTGCTAACCCACAATTTTTATCGGACTAGTAAAATTAGCGTTTTCCAAGTACGTACTTATTGAAGTTAAAAATAACGTATTTTTTACACTATCACTAAGCTTTTAATTTTTAGGTAGGTAAAATAATAATAATAAACTACTGTCAACTAGAAATATAAAATTTTCAAAGACGTACAACAAGATTCTTATATATATATATATATATATAATGCGTATTTTTATTTTATACGTTACAGTTCTACAATTGTAAATTTTGTATGTTGATCTTGGTACACATTGCATAGTGTACATAGTATTAGAGATGTAAAATTTAAACGCGTATATATAGACAAATATACGATCATTATTATTTGTACATACTTAATAATTAAAACGATATTTTTTCAACGTAAAATTTAAATAAAATATATTATTTAAATAATATATATTAAGTAAACTGTGAAGTCCAAACAGAATAAAAAAAAAAAAAAAATATATATATGTATATATATATATAAATTATTTGTATTATTAACATATAAAAGAGAAATAATAAATTCTTCAAATTATATATTTATATATATAATGTAAAAATGATCTTTTAACTATTAATTCCTATATTATTTAATGAAACTTACTACGAAAAATGCTCGTAATACTTGATTAATGGTATTTAACTTGCGATTTGTTTCTAAGCTAACAAAAAACCTACTTGCTACTTCAATATTTTGTTGGAAATGATGCCATTAGTTCGGCAGAAAGATAACTGCGTCAATAAACAGGAAAGTGGAGAACGTTGGTTTCTCTAGGCTATAATATTTATATATTTTCGAGATACTCGACATTTTGTTTGCATTATAAACTACACATATACATATAATAACGTTTTCATGAGCATATGATACGGTTTACGAGTTTGAGAAAAGTACTAGTTTTTGCCAATAACGTCGGATGTATATGACAGAAATCAAACATTTTCCCATTACATCCATAGAACTTTATTTTGTTCGACGAAACCATTTTTAAATTCGAATAACACAAATCTTTAGGCGAGGAAAATATTATCGTCGAAAAATGTACATTTTCAGCGTAAAAATTAATCGCCGCAGAAAAAGTGCAATTATAACGTTGTACGAATAAAACTGAATCGATCGAACAAACGTGATTTGAAATACTGGGAACTTAATTTATCACTTATAACTCCCTATTTGAAATCAATACTCGTTTTGCCGAATTTTCGACTATAATATTGAAAATAATTGTACGATATACACACTTCAAACATTTCCAAATTCTGTCAATTAATGAACGCATTATTCGACGAAAATATTGTAATTCGATTTAATAATAGTAGAAAAGCCAATTTAATTTTTGGTATGAATTTCGAGTAGATAATGATAATAGAATATTGGTTATGCAACATAGGACAATAGTTCCAAGAATAGATTGAAAATCGTCATTTTCCGTTGAGACGAATATATATATATATATATTAGAATGATTAATGATAATGACACCCGTCATTGATGTAACGATCCCTCTTGAGCCAGTTGCGTTTTCCGGGTGACTGTGACACGATTATTGACAGCAGTAGCATTTGCCTAAACCATCGTTGACCGGAAACAAAGGTTGCCCGTTGACGTACAATCGTACAGGATTGATAGCTACTATACTACTGTGTGCTCCGTTCCTTTATTTTTTTCATTCATTCTCCTCCGTTCGTTCATAAACATTGGAAAGTACATCGTATACCGAAAGCGTATACGATCGTAGATGGATGGTAGTGACGAGGGATTGTTAGTGTAGAATTTGATGGTAGGGTGGGGTGTGAGCGGACGACGGACGAAAAAACAATCTCTCGCAAAACGGTTCGGTTTTTAGCGAATTTCATTAAGGCGTCGGTGGATAAGTGAAAATTCCATTGGTGACTGATGGGGGTGGGGAGAGTTTAGTGTGTTTTCAAAAGACACGAGTCGTACAACTTGAAGACGACAACAGCGGCAGTAGTGATAGTGGTGGTGGAAGTGGTGGTGGCGACGACGACGGTGGTAGCGGTTGTGGTGTAAAAGTTAAAAAGGAAACGAGATAATTGGATTTTGCGGGCAATGAACGAGCTGGGGCTGAGCCACCGCCGCCGCGTGTCCCGAGGGACGTTATTGGTTCTGTTGATAAGAAGATTAGCACGCCGAGTGGTTGTGTGTGTATATACAGAGATGGCTGGAAGACTGATGTGTATACGGTGTGCTCACGGAACAGTGTAAACGTCACGATATGAATCGATCGCGCAGTACCGACAGTAAATCGTTCTGGTTCGTGGTTTGGTTCTATCGGTATTTTTATTGAAACCACGATAGTTTGATATCCCTAAAATAGTTAATGATCGAAATTCAATTTATAAAACGTTACTGTACAAGTATATCTAAGCGAATAGTAATTGAAATAGGCGTTATATATAATATGCGCCTATATGTTCTACCGTGCATAATGTGAACGACAAACGGATTTTATCCAAATATTTACTTATATTAATATTCGTAAACATTCTCTATGTTTGTAGATATTAATGTTTCGGAATATTTTTGAAAATTTCTGGCCGAATGATTGAATTTATCGATATAAAAGACAATCAATTGTTTCGTTAGTCGTTAACAATTATACTTATATAAATAAATTGATCTTGAAACGCTTCAATGAAAACACAAAGAAACAAATGTAGTGTTCACATTACAAAATGACGTTTTGAAAAAAACTTTTTTTGTTAGTCCTTTTATAAATGGCTAAAAGAGTAGATCAACGAGTGAGCCACTGTCACTGTTTCGGCAATACTTAGGAACAGCACACCACAAATGGAATAATATTTTAACGTCAGCTAGCATATGACGTAGCTTGTCATAACGTCACATTTATTTTATTCTCGGTGTTGGGTGATAAACCGTTAAGGATATTATAAAACCAGCGATGAAAACGATAGGTGAAAAATATGTTTAAATAAAGTCCAATAATTTTTCAAACAGCGCGATA
Source organism: Geopemphigus sp. TES_GeoC_2020 (assembly GCA_025469175.1). NCBI lineage: Eukaryota > Metazoa > Arthropoda > Insecta > Hemiptera > Aphididae > Geopemphigus > Geopemphigus sp. TES_GeoC_2020. The sequence goes on along the minus strand of JAIPRN010000456.1, from coordinate 19,238 downwards.
GGATTTTCAAACACGATTATTAATATTTTAGCGTCGGTCGTCAAATTTTAGGTTTATGTTTAGCGTGTGGTTAAAAATGAAGATATTCGTTTCATTCGTGCATAATTTCGTGTGCGAAAGAATCGTCTTAGTTGTAAGCGAAATATTTCGTAAACACTGTAAATAAATCGAATACGGATAAACACAAATCATAATATCATACCGATTGTCCTAAATATCGTGTATAATTTAAATTGCCGGCGTATCGTAATAAAGTGTTACGTGTGATGGCGTATTCCGACAAGTGGTTAGTTAATCTACGAATTCACGAATTATTCCATAACGTGTTCGGTCGTGCAATTATCGCGGTAACGTTTGGCGAAATTGACAGAGAAACACTAAATGTTAGTTAGCGCAAGTTGTTGTGATAGTTGTTCGTCGTGGTTAGCTCGGCACAACACTATCAGGATACCAATGACTAGGTGTACGCGCAACGTACATTTTTAACTTCGTATACCGCGAGGAGGCAGGCCGAAGAAATTTAAGCAAAAAATGTCCGGCTGGGGTCTTTTACATCAAACATATCCGGAACGGTTTTGTCCGTATTTATTGTCGATTAAATTTAATCCACGTAGTCCAACCCGAGCAAAACGTCTTTGTAATCATCACATACACGATTCGTACTACTGGTGATTCGCGTACATTTTCAATATTTGTTTTGTTGACGTATAGTAAATTATTGACGCGCGAGCTAAAATGTTGTCCGATTGCGAACGTAAATTCGGATTAAAGTATTAATCGATATTTCCGAATTTATAATTTTTTTTTTTTTTTGTAGCTGGTAGAATGTCGATGATACCGAATTTGCGAGAACCTTAGGTTTTTAGGTCCGTGGAAGTTACTAGGTAGGTCGTAGTTACAATTTCGAATGTGTCAAAATCGGCGCGGACAATAGTCGTAATTATCCACTATCGTACGTTTCATTCATCACGACGTGTTTCGCTATGTGTGACAACGCTACCGCCTTTGAGTGTACAATAATGGCAACGGCAACAACGGGGAACAACAACAGTGGTGTACATGTACGGACGTTATTAATTATTATTTTCGAATAACGTTTTGCGATTCGCTCGTCGGCCGACCGTTTTTATACGGCCGCCGCGATATTACAAACAAGTTCGCCGGATTACGCGTTGGGAAATATTCTTCTCCGTCTCCTCGCCAATTTTCACCCCTCGTTTCCTTTAAGGCGATTTTACCGGTAGTTTTACGGTCTACGGGAAATACACACATAGAGAGAGGGGGGGAGTGAGAGAGAGAGAGAACGAAAGAGAGAGAGAACGAAACAAATATCGTATTATAGTACCCACTATAACCGGCCGTTTACTTTATGAAAGTATGATGGGTTTTTTTCGTATTTATTTTCCACCGTACCTACCGACATCGTAAAAAAAACCGATTTACTGATAAAAGTATTTTTGAAAATTATTATAGTTCTTCATCCGATTCGCATCTAATATGATTAAGCCATTCAGCATGGTTTGATATAGGCGATATACCTATATATATATATGTATAAGTATATTATGTGTAACGCGCTTAATCGAATTCCACGTATTTCCTGATAGTTCGTGTGTTACATTGCGTGTCTAGTATGTTCAAATTCCGAAATTAACGTTATTACAGTGAACATATCTACTTTACACGTTACTTCCACGTAACAATGTCGGTGTGTCAATAAGTAAAATATGTTTAAACAAGTCTTATTTGAATTGCAATAACCCTAAATACTATAAACTACAATTAGAAAATATATAACGAAAACGAATCGGTGTTAGATCTTTTTGGACTGGAATACGAGAATTTACATCGACTTATTGTACATAAATTTGTCCGTTCTTTAATTCCTTACAAAGAATATTACACATCGTTTTTTCGAAGATTTTCCACGGTGTATGTGTGTGTGTGTGCGCGCGCGCTCTCGCACAGGTGCCCATGTTTTTTTTTCCAATAATGTATAAATTATTATTTATAGTATAATATATAATATACATATAGTATTTTCATTATACGTTATACGAAAATATAATTTCTCACTAATTACTTCGTGTTTTTATATTGTGTAGTTATAATCTTAATATATTGACAATTTTATTTTTATTCCGCGTTCGAATAAATTATTTACACTTTTTTGGACGCTCACAATTTATTCGTTAAACGTATTAAAATATAATACGCTTCCACAATCGTTGTCCAAGTTATAAGTTACGTTACTCAAGTCGTGTAAAGACTAAATAGCAATCATAAAGTTTTAAACGACTCATTTTCCAAGTTAATTTTATACGTGTTGTATTCAATTTTATTAACATACGTGCTTAATATTATAGACGTTTTACAACGAATGTGACGAAATAAATTGTATGCGTATAAACCGGATGATTTATAAAGCACTTACTGCTCGAACAATGTGACTAAATGTATTTATTTCTTTGCTTATCAAGAAATCAAAGCACGATTTAATAGTTATTTAAGTAATAATCGATTTTTAAAATAACTTAAAACATAAATTATATTTTTACGTTTATATAAGTGTATATATATTATATAGTATCGTTTATCTTAAATTGTTCTATCATTGTACAATATAATATGTTACCCATAAATATTTATATTAATTTTATTAATTACAATAATTTCCACTATTTTAAAGTAATTATAAATTATAGCAATAGATATGCTGATTACTAAAACGTTTAAGTAGAAGATTTTCATAAAGTTTAATTAACAATTGGATACTTACAGTAGACATTAAGAATTTGAAGTATTTCATTTTGCGATAAAACTTTTTCATAGTAGTCAATATGGTTTATGTAGATATATTTCGTTTTAAAATATGATATTGAGGTATTTACAGTTCGAAAAACACAATGCTGCTTCAAATCGATAATTCTCGTAATAATATTTATGCGGTATGCCGAAAATGTTTTTGACGCTTAATAAGTTAGGTCAGTCTGTAACGAATTCAATATTTTCTAAAAATATATAACCCGAAAAGTTATGAAGTATAAAGTATAATTATTCACCCAATTCCAATATAATTATCCGGTACACTGTTACATAATAAATGTAAATAAAACATTTTGCGTTATGTTCGCGTACGTAATTTTCGTGTAGACTATATTTTTGACAATGTCGTAATTCTTTTTGGATATTTAATACAAAATATGATGTATTAATATTTTAGTTTATATTTGGTTTCGTTTTTAATATAATAAAGGACATATAATATATTTCGTTATATGTCTCTAAACAATTTAAATAGGTCTGCAAAACTAATTTCTTTCGTGGAATGTTTTTTGTGAACTTTATATTTTTTAGGAGAGCGAATTCAAAAGTTACCTCCGTTTCCACTCATTACGTACGGATTTTTATGAAAATAATAAGGGTTTACATTAAAAAACCATAACGGTGACGAAAAAAATTTTTTAAAAAATATAATTTTATCACTTTGAGTTAAACATATTAGTCTCATAATTAAATAAAATAATTTTTCCGTGAGATATTCAACGTTATATGTTCACTTATTTTACCCGTGACATCTTTTTTTCTTTTCTGAAATTTCTCTGAACACACTTCCGCATTTCTTTTTCAGGTTCCTGCTTGATCATCCTGCAACAATCAACTAGCAAATTCACATTCCATCTTCCTTAATAACGTCTTTTAATAAAACAAACATCCTGATGAAATCGTTCATCCTGATCGTTACTATAGGCTCCCAAATTTTTAGAAAAAAGTCGACAAAGAAATGTAAAAAATAAACTATTTTGCTTTTATTGAAACCTTGAGGTGTATATGCAGTCAACATGCGTTTTATAATGGTTTTGTAGACATGGTCTTTAGTGTTTCCCAATAAACTTGCGCACTACGTCTTCGAAAAAGTTCCACACCTGTTTCCCATGTTCATTCGTCGTTTCTGAAAAGAGTATTGGATAACACTTTTAGTATGTCGAGGGACCAATAACACTGAGCCTTCTTTTGACTTAGCTTGTTAAAAGCTATGTTTAGCAATAATTTTGCAAACTACTATATATGAGCTCTAATTTAATTTAAAGAGGTGTTAATCAAATGGTTTTAGGTAAATTCAAGATCGTGTTATTACGTTGTTTTTATTAGGAATTAAGGTATCTCGAAGTGACTAGTCAGTTTTATTGTCATGAGACATATATATGAATATAACCCGACTATTGGCTAACAATATAATTAATATTTTAAAGTTTCCATAAACTGTCCATTAGTGTTCATGATAGACGTATTTTTTTTAAATCATTAATATTTTTAAAGATTTATTTAAAATGCATTAAGTGTTCTATAAGAATGAATGTAAATAATCCTCTTTCTATATGAAAATACGCTACTCGGATGGATTATAATATAAAATATTACTATATTATATTCCATTTCAACGCATTTCACGAGTACTTGAGTAATATTATAATCAACGAGATTTCCTTTTTGGAAAAGAAACTGAGTGGGATTACTGCTCTTTGTGACTGTATCACGAAAGTGATGGTTCAAGCGATAGCAAATTTTTATTTTCAATTTTTAACTCTAGCAATTCGGCTGTATATTTAGAAGAGTCTAGATCCTTAACTAAGTAATTAAGTTCACTCTGAGAACAAGTTTAAAATCTGTTATTAGACAAATCTGAGCTGGATTGAGATGGTAATACAACTCCGCTTCTTGAATTACTCAATATGTCATCCAAACTGGAAGGTGGGAAAGAAACTAGATTTTAGAGCTATAAGGTATTGGAAGAATAACTGAATTAAGGTTCGGTTAAGATATTTTATATAAATTTTTTGTAATCAAGTCTTTAACGTCTATCGAACAGCAACAGCACTCAATCATATTATTAATAAAATTAGCACTTATAGATACTATTTTAAGGCAAAGTAATTATTGGATTTGGTTATTAGAATTAACAATGGAATATCAGATTTCATGTTTAGAGTAAATTTTACGTATAATGAAACTAAAGATATGTGTTTTGAAATAAAAATTCCGTGATGAAATTTTTAAAATTTTTTCTCTGGTTTAAGTGAGTAAAAATCTATAGAAAAAAAACGAAGCTAAAATTCTACGTAATTTTGCTATTGTTTTAGATCTGTATTATTAGCTATTACATATTAGTATTGAGAATTAAAGTTAATTATCCAGAAATAATTTATTACCATTTGATCGAAATAACATTCATTGGTAAATAATATTTATTTGATTTAAGAACGGGTGTTTACATAATTTAACGGTAAATTATTATATATTTACGAAATTTGTTTAAGCAAATATAATAGGCAACTATTAAAATTTTGGGCTTTTGGATCAAATAAATTGTTATTAACTACCTACGTTTCCGATATTCGAGTAAAATATTACGTATAATGATTCTTAGACATAGTGAACAACCATTATTTATAATAACGTTGTTGTTATTATTTTTTTAAATAGAAAAATCCGTTATTATCTTTGACGATGTCATAATTCCTGATATTCGTCCTTAAAATATTTTTATAACCTAATTTTTTTCGTATCACATATACTAAATAACCGTCCTTGATTAAATTGGTACACAGTAAATGTACACAATTAATGTACGTCTTATTTGGATTTATTAGTTCAAACGGTATTATTATTATTATCTCTATCGGTCCACAAATCAGTTGCAGCTGGTAGGCGGCTATTACTGAATTATTTCCGCTGATGCATTTCGAATATGCATAAATAAAACAATTCAATCGCATATTTCAGGCAAACGTTCAATAAAAGATAAGCGAATTAATTGTGATCGCGAACCGTATTTCAAATATTTACACATAGTAACGCCGTGGCCGTACTACATTTTATTTCCTTATCAAATAAGGCTTAAATTGTATTCTGTTTATATCGGAATTTATATCGCAAATAAAATTGTCCATGTTTGCAGACGTATAATGATTGATAATTCGGAGTTGTGAAAAAAATAGCCAAAAATAAAACGAAAAGCCGAACAGGAAAAAAGGAACAAATACATTTCGTTTGCGTCTGGGATCAGTTGAAGTTCGCACACTGTTCAAACGCTTGTAGGTCTTTAGGGTATAATTTAACCCTTTCGACGGTTCGTCGCTGATATTTCCCGACGGAAATCAAAAAGTACGACTCTTATTCGGATTCTCCGAAGGATTTCTGACGACGAGACGTATATGGATTATATGGGTCGATCGCGTGCGTCAGCTTGTAGGAGATGGCCGTCGATACAAAGGTCGATGACTATATATATATATATACATAGTTCTCGAAACTGTAATTTCATGTACGCGGTTCCTGGAGCTTTTACGGGTTATTAAAAATTAACAAAAAAGAAGAGAACCCCGGGTGCCAAGTAGGCGAAAAATAATATTATGGTTGCGTGTACAGGCAGGTTTAATTTAGATAGCTTACCTGTAGCGCTCATAAATACTGCCATGAATGGACGTGGGATATACCACAATTTGTACCACTATCTTTTTCCGACTTATGACTGTTGGTGAGACAGTAGTTTTTTTTTTGAAATGTAGTGAGAAGTGAGGATGATAGAAAGGAAAAAGAGTGAGTGAGTGAGTGAGTGAGAGAGAGAGAGAGAGAGAGAGAGAGAGAGAGAGAGAAACCGAGCAATTTTTAAAAGTTTCTTGGTCCCCGAGACAGACTGATGACCTGCATTGTGCTCGGACGAAAAGTTTTCTAAAGGGACCATAGTGTAAATAAATTAAAAAAGAAAAACGCGGCAAAGTTCAAGTACAGCTTTACTAAGAGCAGGTGGCTCATTTACACGTACCCGGAAAATGTACATACACACTGCCCTGAAATGTATAAGCCGAGGTCTTTTTAGGTCATTCAGTCCCACTCTGTGAACAGTGAAAAATTTCAATTTTTTTTAATAACGTGTTGAATAATATTTTAATTATAACATTATTAAAGGGGTATATCCACTTACAGTTGACATAGATTTTGCGCTTAATGGTTAAACCAAATTGAAAATATATTTTTTTTATTTCACATTTTTCGTACGCCTACTTAGTTTTATCAAATATTATTTCGTTTTACCATTTAAAAAAAATACAATTGATTTGAATTAAACAAAAAATCGATACAATGCTAAGTCATAAGATTACATTCTCGTTTGTTCGATAATTATATATTTTTTGTCAAATTGAAACTGTATTTAAAATAAATAAATAATAATGTGGCATTGCGATATATCACTACTATTTCCAAACAAAAGTACGTTACATTTATACTTAGGTATTTTGATGTTAAATACTTAATCGACGTAACACATAAATCAAATTTATTTAAAATTTGTTTTTCACGAATTTAAAAATCTATCAAACTAGAACGGGAGCTATTTAAGATCATAAGTAATATCATAAGTATAATTTAACGTTAAATATCATTAATTTATTAATGCGCTCGTGGCTATGTAATATAAATTATATTTTAGGAATTTTCGCTGTGGTTATTATTTTAATTGGCCATCAAATATGATGTTCGATCCCGGTTACTGATGTTTAATATATAACCAATACAGAAATATTTTAATTAATGGATCTTCAGGTACAATTATTTTCATCGGTAATATTATGTGCAATATGATAAAATATAATTGTTAAATATTTCGGAGGTAGGAGAGAAAAAGCTATTAGTTTTAAAACGATATATTTAATTATTTTGGTATTTTATAAACGTTATATAGCGCAAAATATATTAGAAATAAAACCCATTTTTTAAAAATTTTTTGTCACTTAAAAATTATAATCGAAAAATAATGAAAGAATGGTAAAATGTTTGCGCCCACATGTGCGTGGAAAAATGTTTAAGTTATTCAAGTTTGTTTAAAATCATTTTACGACACAAGGATTTATCGTTGCTTTTAAATTTAAAACAATAATATTACGATTATTATTTTTCTTCGTTATAATTTAACTCAAAAATGATTGGTTCTCTATGTTGTTTACGATGAATGTTTAGCTTTTTCGGGTACTTGACATAGTTTTATTTGTTTGTATTATAATTATTATTTTAACTATGGAAATAATTGCGAAACACTTCGGTACATACGATAATTCGCGTTGAAATAATTTGAAAACATAATGTTCAATAAATACTAGGTATACCAAAGAGGCCCTCTAAACCCAATCTTCATTAAAACTGGTGTTCTATTACAGACGAATTATACGTATTTACCTAAATTTTATTAATTAATTAAAATTGATATTTAAATTTTTAAGCGATATTATTTATTTTTTTGTTTTGAGTATTAAACGTTTTACTTTCCTATTACAAAAATTAAAATGTACTTTGTAAAGACTACTTGTATTTATAACGTCAGTACTACAATTCGATTTCGAATTAAACGCATACGACTAAATCGAAAATGATTAAAAACGTTAATTTTTTCTTTTGCGGTACAGTGAAATGATAACATTATTAAATAAAAGTGACTATAGTGAAAATATTCTTCTTGAAGTTTGTAAAACTACCTATACAAAAATTGATCAGCTGTGTGCGTCCCATGGGGATGGGGACTAAGAAAATACAACGATAAAAGATACGGCAATTCCTTGTTTTTTTTTTAATATTTGATGAGATAAAAACCGGTCAATTTTTTATGGTGGAGAGGCTTCACTTTTTACACCAAGCCGGGTGCTTGATGGCGGTATATATTAATCTATAGTACAAAATTCACTACTGTGTATATCTACGTATACTTAAATTTGAATTGAACTAACGTTCGTGTAAAACTTATCGATAATTTTTCGATGTTTCAGTAATGTAAAATTGAAAGTAGTAAACTATTAGTCTTTATTATTCTGGAAATATCATTAACCTAAGTATCGTATATTATAGAAGATCTTTGAATTTTTAAATACAGTCTTTATTAAAAAAAGTATATTAAATTTTTGGATTTAACATTAGCATTCCAATACATATAAAATACAATATAATTTAATATTAATCGATATCGAAAATTGTGTTTTTCTTATATTATTATTCGAACATTTGATATTAATTATTATATTTTTAATTTAACACTTAGCGGTAATATATTTTTAAAATTCTATTTATAATTTAATCGTTAATTTAGTGGACATACGTATATTGGTGTAAAAAATATGTCCGTTTCTAGAAAGTTCGTGACGTTGAAATATGTACGCGACAATACCAAGATTAGGCGAACATGAAATAGGACGTGTTCACCAATTAAGGTTTAATTTTACATCCGTCTAAATTTTTTTATTCCATCGAATGTAAATATTTAACACGCGTAGTTACTCGCTGTATTCATTTATTGTACTATCAAAGGAACTATTGGTTTTCTATAACAAACGGCGTATTACAAGAACAATAATGATGCGTGTGTAAAGGACTGGCAAATGGAAATTTGCAAGTCAAAGTAATTTATTTGTTTTAATTCAATACGGGATGATGACACTGAAAATTATTAACCGCATATAGTTTAGAACCGTGTCAGAGTATAGATGGAATACATGAGATCCAATATATTTTTCGTTCACTTATTCACTTCGAAAAGTATATAATATATATTATGTATAATCAACGAAATACTTAACGCGAGTTCAGTATGTGCAACAAAAAATGCGAGTATCGATAAATAACCTATTATTTTATACAAAATATGGATATAATTTTTCAATCGAGATAATATGTATATATTTAAAGTGAATTATTAAATAGTGTTTTATTTGTATTACGTTTACTTTACTTTTAATATACCCATATTTTAAAATATAAAACCTATTAGACAATAAAAAATACGTTTATATATATATCACATAACGTTAGCTATATACAATTATTTCGAATGTTAGGTGTCAAATGATTGTATAGTTCTTTATTACTTTTTACGCGATAAAAATAGTTACAACATTGAAATGTTGATATAATAAAAATAACTGACAAATGCCTACACGTAATTTTCGTGAACATTTTAATCATAAATGTAATTTACAACACTGTAAGTCTGCCAAATATACGTTCATAAAAGTATGGGATTTATAAATACCTTCTAAACCGCAGGTTTATATTTATTTTACTATTTTACATATAGTACAATTCTCCCTGGAGACGTAGTGTGTATTACAACGCCAACATAAATACCTCTAGCCTAGTATCGTAAAGTGTCAAAATTAAATTTTTATTCGAAAATGTGTAACTATTGAAGAAAAAACGCATTTTATAGTGATTTTATTGTAAAATCGTACGGGTTAAAAGTAAATGAAAATACCATGAAATGTAGCTTATGTTTTGACGTAATGTTGTGTTCAAGCATCTTATTGTTAAATGTAACGATATTACGTTACTTTAGTGCAGAATCGTTCATCGCTTGGTTAAATTGTGAATAATTTAAGTAGGGATGATCGAATGGGTAACGTATACATCGATTCAAACAACACTTGGTGCAAATCTTTATTACTCTTAGCTAGCTTGCGTTTATTAATATCGTGTTTCTATTACGACGCACACGGATTTCTGCAATTTTAACCGTTTCGAATATCGTCGTCATTTTCCGATTCAGATGTTACGTCGAACAATAATTTATTTCTTGGTAGTTTTATTAAACAATTTCATTAACGGCGTTAATGTCGAACGACAAATCGTCACAATTGAATCGTTCGAACATCGAGAGCCGTATCTATTACTGTCGCGTGTTACCGAATACCCTTGGAACTTGTCGATGACGAGTTTATTTCTAATTACCAGTGTTAATTACGTTATACCTGTGTTCGTCGTATAAGTAAAATGTGTGAGGAAGGGTCGTCGAAACGTCTTTGGATTATGTGCGCGTAAAACGAATACGATAAGTTTAATTGTTGTGGCAATTTAACGTGGGAAATGATGCGCGCAACGCGTTAACGTTTTACTTTTTCGATTCCGGGCCTATCGTAGATCTTATCACCGAGCCATTCGACGAAATCCGCGTGTCGTACGTGTTTTCATTCACTCGGTCGTCGAACGCCCCATTTATTTTGTATACGGTTATCACGGTTTTAACGCCACAAGCCGTGATAAAACAACACGAATCCAGATGAGTTTTCGTCATTACCAAAAAACAGTTATTATCGTTGTTGTTCGACGTGTCGTAGGCGGAGTCGGCAGTTCTTTCATCTTTACGCGTCGACCGACAGTATTTATAATAATATTGGATCCTCATTAGCGCGAGTCCCTAACTATTGTGACCGTATAACAATAAAAACACCGGACGAACTGGATGATACCTTGATAATCCGTATGGTGGTCGGGAGGGGTTCAATTGAACATAGTGACGAATGATCAAGACGTGTAAATACGTTTCCGTATATATATACACGTTACGCACTTAGGTGGCGGCTATTGTGGTCCGCGACGGGAACCGTGTTCGTACGATTGAACACAATACGGTATTTACCTAGTGACCCCACGAACATCCCGAGTAAGTACGAGAAAATGAAGCTAGAAGAGAAATAGTTATCATTTCGAAGCGGCGAACGTGGACGAAAAAAATATACCGACTAACTGACGAGATTAAGCCCACGCGGGTGATTGGTTCGTGGGGGGAAAAAATACGTACACACGCTGTCGTGGGTCTATGATTTACGCCGTAAAGGGCCGTAAAAGAATTAACGAATATTTGTTACGTTCGAGTAAATGAACCGCGTCATCCGTAATATTTAGCATCGGAGTGTACGGTTTTTGAAACCGTTGGAAAGTATTTTCGGTCGACAGTCGTGCAAAACATTTCCTCGGTCGGTGTTGCGCGCACTGAAATTGATATCGAAGCGTTTTACGAAGTAAGTTTTTATCCTTACGTGCGACAAAATAATTTAAACTCCGGTTCCGGTTAAATTTGAAAAAATTAAAACGGACGTCTTTATCGATTTGTTTACTTTAATTTTGGTTGAATACACTCCGTTCAGATGTATCAATTTATATTGACTCACTGTCTGAACATTAAATTGATGGGTAATTGCTCGTGAATGTCAAACGATAACGAAAGTATATATATATATAAAGTATCAAAACTGGTGGTAAAGGAAAAAATAATAGATGTACGATGTGGATCAACGCGGTTAGATATTATAATAATAAAAAAGAAAGTAGAGGGACTGCAGAGATGACTAATTTGTATACTTTTTTCAGGCCACTGTTATTATATTAATAATATACGAATTCGATTAAAGTTATCGTAAGTTTAATTACAAAGTTTTAATTATATTGACATTAGTTTGCATATCTTAAGATTAAATAATTTTGGAAATATTTTCGGCGATTTTAATTATATTTAATTGCCGTTAAAATAAAAACAACTCCAATTTCGAATTAATAATATTGCGGCGGGCGGTTGAACTAAAGTGTAAATCAGGCCCTCATTATTCGATCATTTCGGCTCGTAGATATTTTTTCGCGAATCGCTCGAAAAATACTCGCGTTTCGTGAATGGTGATTAGCGTTGATTAAATGTTTTCGACGGGATAAGCACGCCACTCTATTGTCACTGCTAGTCCGTTTTTATAATTACGTAACGAAATAAGTAGTAATAATTCCCGTCAAAATTCTGTCTCACTGGCATATTACCAGATCAGTTTTTTCAACATCCTTTTCCGGACGCCATATATGTGCATTATGGACGCGCTTATCAAATAATATTACGATACGTTGACACATCACGTAGAAAATGTATATAAATTTAAATAACGTTACGCTTCAATAATTTATATGACATTTATCAATACACGGAATTCGAATATATATATATATATGTATATTTATGTATGCGCTTATCAAAATAAAAGATAGACACGTTACGCGGTTTTTAATCGCAATTAAACACGAACGTTCGATAAATAATTATATTAACTAACCGTTTTAGGATTTAGTAATTGACAACGTGATAAGGAAATGAACGATTCGCAATTAATTTGTATTATTTGATTACTCCGTTAAACGTTTGTAATGGGATAAATTAACATAACACGCTATAGACTAATTATCGTAACAATAACAGCACTGTTCGATAAACGCTTACATTTCAAAACGATGTGACCTACCTGGGCCGTTTAAAATTATCGTAAATCATTGCGGGTTTAAATTAAGCCGCCTTTAATCTTTTTTCTAATACGAGTCAAAAAATGTAATAATTATCGTTTACGAACGAAATAACTAATTATCCCGTGTACGATTTATAAACGTATCGCGCGTTGAGCTGAAACTTTCAGTTTTGGAGTATTTCGATAATAAACGACAACCTTCATACATTAGTAGTACATTTAATCGTAAAATTCCACATACAAAGAGATAATATTAACAAAAAGTCAATAGCTATTTTACTTAAAATTTGAAATGTCCACGATAACGATATTGTCCATAGGTTTTCATTGTGAACATCACCACGACGAAGTGACATTTATTCTGAGTCATAACCAATATATACCTTTAATAATATCGTATTATGCATTGTGAGTTGGAAATAGACAATTTTTCCAATTGGAAAATAAAAAAGAAGTATTAAACACGTACAAGAAACTTGCAGAGTCCGATATTATTATAGATATAAAGTCGATTAGGATATTTTATTCGAGCGAACTTAAAAAAATATATTATTTCCTTATTTATTCGGAAATATCTATTATTTTACTTAACGTTTTGCCTTCTTTAGGCATTTGGTAATGATACGTTTGGCACGGTTTTCGTTCTACACAATTTAATCGAACATTTTATTGAAATGGGCCGGAGAGCATATTTCCCTGTTGTAAAATCCGCCAGTGCACACGTGTTGTTACGATATTTATTCTAAATGTATTGTTTCGGTCCGCTTGAATTGAACGCGTGTAAAAATTGCTTTTGACACGATATAAACATTCAAGATGCCGGCGTAATTATTACGAAAAAAACATTCCGGGAATTACATTTCGCGATTGTGGTAAACAAATATATAATATACGTAAAGGCTACACAATGCCGCCGCGCAACTACGTATTCGAATTCAGTTGTTCCGTATGGATTTTACGTCTTTTCACCCGATACAATAGTAAACGTATTGAAAACTAACAGAACCACGGGATTCGATTTAATCGAATAAACTATTCAGCGTTTTTGGTAAAATTTTTACTTTTTCTCCATCGCTAATTTCCTTAGCGACGATGGCTATAGAATATTAATGTTAATTCGGTCGATCGTTCGAACCGGAAAGACTAAGGAAACAATTTTTACATTTCGTTATATTTTTCCTTCTCGGTTTCACTCGCCCACGCCCTCATTCATTCGCACGCCTCTCTTTCGCTCTCCTCATTACGAACGCGTTTGACCCGCGCGACGACTCACAGATGGCGCCAAATTCGCGACCCCGGGGAGTGCGCACACGCCGAATGGCCCCCTAGTGAAGCACCGGTACTGCTGCGGATCACGCCTGCAGTTTAGTAGTCGCAAGTCTGAACGGCCGTTCGGGAATACATTTTTCGCATTACCACACGATCTGTCGATAATAATAAATAATAACAATAATAATTCGTGTTATTATTATTAATACGATTATTATTTTACTGAACTACATTGTTTACACTCGAAGTGCATACACACACACACACACACACACTCATGCATAGATTGAACAAAATATCGTAAATTAAATAAACTAACAAAATGGAATGTTGAAAAGAAACGAAAATTACTGATATCGTGACGACCGTCGACGGTGTGTCGTGAGGAATCGTTTCCCGATTTTTTCGATTCTATTTTTTGTTTTCTTATTAAAAAAAAACAAACAAGCAAATACCGCGTACGCGCACACAAATAGAAACAATAGTTTTCACCACAAGACACCTCATCAGTCTCCACAGTGGCCGGTGAGTGAAAACTTCTTTCAAAATAATACTACGACCGAATACCAATTAATGTACTTGTCGATCCACCCGTGGTAGTAGTAATGCATGCTATTATAATAATATAAATAGCGAAAATATAAACGATCGTCGTAACGAATTCGTTATTTACGTGCGTATTAAAAGGAAGTCTACCGTTTGCGGAAGTAAAACGTCTATTTCGTGTATATGTTTCGGGAGCAAACTTGTTTTACTATGGTATAATGCATTCGACAACGGTGTTTATTGTTAGGGCGGGTTGTGGTACTTATGGTTAATCGTTAATAGATCCGTCATCCGCAACACAAACAAATATCTAGGATTTGACGAACGTTTCAAAAAAATATTCCTTCGTCAACCGGGGGAGGGGGAGGCACGTAAACGCCGTTTGGTTGATTGTGTTTAATTTGTTTTCTGTACGTAAGCGCTCGAGCGGTTATAAAATAAAATTGTATACGAACGAATCCACGCTGCGCGCTAGAACGACACCCGTTGAAACCATTAAATTATCGCCTAATTAAATGTTCGTTGTTAACATAATTGGCGTCCATTCTTATTAATTCCAGCACTGCGCGCGAGACGTATACATAAATAAAAACTGAGGAAACACAAACGAAATATTATTGTCGTCAGCTGTTCGTACGAAAAAATTGGAAAATATTTCTAACCAAAAATTGACTCTATAATTACTACGCCCTTGTTATTTATTTACCATTTTTATGGTATTCGTTTCGCACAAGTCTATACTCAGTAATATTGACGCGACCATGATTATTATTCGTAGATCAACCTCGTATCAGCGAAATTCCGTCGAGTTTCAAACTACTTTTTATTTAAAACTTTTCACGTAACGTTCCACTTGAACCTTTTTTATTTTTTCGGGCCTTCGGGAATATTGATTCAATAATTCGTCTTATAGACCTTCGACTTTTCTTATAAGAATAGGTACACACACTGGTAAACAAGCTGAATTTATCCTATGCCCAATAATACGTATACGTTTTTTTCGTGGATTCAAAATAAATATATATATATATATATATATATATATTCAAATCGTATTTTATATTACTATATATTACGTAAACCAAATATAAATTGGCAAGACGAGCAATATTAAATAACAATACTTGAAACGCAAATAACCTAATGTGTAACTAAAATATAGAAGGTACAAAATATAGTTAAAATATGCAATTGACCTAACCCAACGTTGAATTCTATTTTTCTCACTACAAGTTGTAAGTAAACAATCGTCAACCGTGTATATATTATTTAACATTTAAAATGAATAAGAATTATAGATATATATAACGTAATAATTTTTATTTATTATATTACATTATAGAATAGTAGAGTCTATTATTACGATATCTATTATACGAATTATATAATATATATTACGAATATTTCGAAAACTCGAGTATAACTTATTTAATTACAAATTAAAAGTATTAGCTAAATGACAAAACGATTTTTTCGATGTTTACGAATTTACGAAATAGTTATTAATAATGTTTATAATGTTATTTTTCAGAAAAGTATATATATTGTGAAAATTGTAATATTCCTTGGAATAGAACTCGTACTTTCTTAGTTCAAAAGTTTCTCCATAAAGAAAATGAACACGAAAATTGAATTTTTGGGAAAGTATGAATATATATGTATATATATATTTATATCGTTGTAGTAATTTCCTGGCGTCTTTATATTAAATGTTTTCATTTCTTGTTTAAAGCCGGTACGTTTCGGGAAATGATTCTAAATGGGTAATTGGGATTTAGAAGCGATTGCTTCGAATGATGATAGTCAAGTTTTTAAGTTTATATAGGAAATGCTAAAAATAGAAGTTGCTGATTTAAAGAAAACATAAAACATCAAATAAAAATACCGTTACCGCGACAAGTCACGGCTTGGTGGATGACGTGTTTATTCACACGTATATATGTTTTATATTCACGGCGGAAATATTTCCCTTCATCTCTAAATGGCCTTAAATCGCTAGTCGCGTGCACTCGATAAACTATTATTTATTTCAGCTAGTGTACAGGAGATTAAAAATTTTGAATGTAAACTTCCGTTCTCCTTAGACGTGTGCAAATCCGAGGGATGATAATTCTCATCCTGAATGATTAATTGACCAAAATACCCGTAGTAACTGCGTGAATCGTAAATCGGTTTCGTTGTAACTTCACTAAGTTCGGTGGAAATGTCCTCGGGGACCCCCACGGTTTAATTGTGTGCATCAAGAACCGGAAAACAGTAATATTTTAAGGATAAAGTACCTCGAATGGTCTCCTTTGGTCCTCGCGAAGCCCAAAATTCAAAGCGGTATTGAATATATATACAGTAGTTGGACGTGTTCCAACGCGAGTTGTTCGATTTTTATTTTCCATAAACGTTTTTCAATACGACTTCCGAGAAATTTATAAATTGAACAGAAATCTTTAGAACAAATTTGATTGGAAATAAATGGAGCGGTTTCGAGGACTATACAAATCGATCAATGTATCTGACACTAGCAAATCAAGTCTATATGAAACATTTAACGAAATGGTTCGCGCAAGAAAATACGAAAAGATTTTATTTTGACGAGGTTTTTTCGTTTAAATCGTATCTTATGCGAATTAATTTACTCGGAATTGATAAATATTCTTCGAGGTGCGATAGTACTGAGAATTTACCAAATTCGGTTCTAAACTTAAAATTATAAATTTATGTTCCTAGACGTTTATAAATGCATTATGGGGTAGAACTCTACGCAAATTCACAATTTATTATATTGACGCGTTTTTTAGATAAATGGCGTTATTTTATTATTTCAATCGAGAATTTGTATACTTTTTACTGTTGTGCTTTGAATTATAAAAGACCATATACACATACGTTTGATATATTTTCCAATTTAAAAACTCGATTATTAAATCTTTTGTAAAAAAAAACACCGAATTTAGAAATCAATATTTTATTTATTCGTGAGTTTTCACGTCATTGAAAAAATAGCGAAAAAGTTGTTACTTTTCTTTTGTGGGCCCTAACTGAAAATATAAATAGGGGTTTCATTTAAACGGACATCTGCTCGGGGGGTCGTTTGTTCGGTAGAAATTATTTACTTCGGCAGAAATAAAAACGCGGAATGAAGTCTACGTAGAAATAAAGTAACCAAGAACAAAAAAAGGGTGTAGACTCGAGAGGAAAGCAAAAATTTTAACTAAAAATAAATCTTTGGGCGTGTGAGGTGAATATTTTATGAGATCATTCACGACTTCGGTCTTTATCGCTGATGTAAAAAAAACCAACTCCTTAGTTTCGCTCTAACGCGTGCTTCCTCTGTGCTTTATTATTATGCATGGAATCAAAGATCAACGCTTGACGTTTTACACCACAAATTCGATCAAAAATCGTGCTAGAAACAAGTTGGTCAACAATTTTTATTGAAACCGTACCTCTGGTTAATTATGTGTACCGATCAAGTTTCGGAATTGAAACGAACAATTTCGTGTTAATTTTAAATATTTAAAGGGGTATTTTTACACAATTGATTACGATATTATAATGTACTTTAAGTAATTATAGACGTTTTAGTGTCGTAATAATATTAAAATAATTAATAGACAAGCTAATACATTTTTTTCATTGTAACGTTAATGTTTTTAAGTACTTTTATCGTCATTTTCCTATGTTCAAGAGGACGCGTTTGTTCAACAGTATACATAAATTAAACGGTCGTTTAATATGTATTCGTTTCCATTAACGTGAAACTCGTTAAGTTTATAAATTTAGTCAAAATTAAACCGTATTGGTCCGAAACAATTTCTTTTTTATTGAAATAAATTCGTTCTACGACATTTCACTTGTAAATCCATTAAATAAATACAATTATGTTTAGCGTGTCTGTTATATAAAGTTGCGTTGCTTAATTGCGTGACATTTTGAGTAAATATAATTTACCGCAATATAATTACGGTAAATTTGTACGCTCAACTACTTATTACGGTGGATAAATAAAAAAATGAAATCGATTTTATTCCCAGTAATATTCCGTTGTGAAACGTTATTGGCGATAAAACGTTGTTTACGAACGTCGCTCGTTAAAGCAAAGTAAAAGTTTAAGCCATTTTTGTCACCAAATTTTTTGGAAACCCCTAGAATATACCAAGAGAGTAGGGTCGCGATCCGCTCCATTCCCGTGCACATAAGGGTCACCGATGCATTCAGAGAGGATGATGATGGTGGTGGTGGTGGTGGCGGTGGTGGTGATGGTGGTGGTTGTGGTGGTGGTGGTGGTGGTGGTGGTGGTGGTGGTGGTGGGAGTAGAGGTGGGGGATAAAG
>JAIPRN010000455.1:30219-84098 GCA_025469175.1 Geopemphigus sp. TES_GeoC_2020 | reverse complement strand
GCGCCAACTGCTGCGACGTTGCTCGGGCCCCAGAGGATGGTTCCCCTGAAGACACCGCTGGCGACCGCCCCCTTCTGGCCTCAAACGCCCGAAGGCGCGCCAAGGAGTTCCCTGAGCGCGACAAACCCATGTTCGGGTAGTTCCGTCACGCAGACGCTGTAACACGAAAAAAAGAACGAGGACGCTCCCGGTGAGATGTAAACGTTTATTTTTATTTCGTCAAAAGGGAAACTTAGTAAAAGGAGAGACTGTCCCGTTAACTCCTGCCGTCCGTTCTTAACGTAATTGACGACGACAAACGTCTTTATGTTCTCCAACTAGCGGACGTGAACGACACCTCTCGGCCATTTTTTAGTACGTTAACGTTTCCGTCGACTTAAGGGACATATAGTTGTACGGCGGGAGATAGTCCCATTAAGGAAGATTGTTTACATATGTTTAATCGTCGTGCAAACGATAAACGATGGCGATCCACTGTCCGAAGTACACCGCTCTCAAGCTTTCCGAACAGCGGGTGTATATTGCCGATTTATCGTTAAAAAAATAAGGAGGGAAAATAGGCCGAGGGGTAAGTGCAATGCGATTCGCGAGGGATTTCAAGGGCGATTTTGATAAATTGTACGAATCTATGTAGGTATAAACCGCCTATATAGTTTCGGTTAGGTACGTGGGTGTAAAACGGTTTTTATTCGTTAGTTTCGCGGCGACGGTAGAATCGAAATGAAATAAAACCGCGACGGTTTTCCGAATTTCGAAATCGCCTCCCCGGCCCACCGGGTACGCGTGGAAATCGCGCACGCGGTACAACGTCGCGATAACGTTCACGTAGGGATGGACGAACAAGAGCGTTTTAATTAACCGGGAAAGCGCGCTACTTTCGAGAGACGTCCGTACGTGCGTGCCACCGAACGAAGTAATCGAATTAATTTCGACGCGTTTAATCGACGAAGCGTGTTTTTTCACTTTTACGAAAAACGCGTAGAAACCGGTGACGTACTTAGAAATGAACTTTTTTTGGGGGAGGTAGAAGGGGGAGTTAATTTTTAAACAAATAAATCGGATGATTACGTACTTCGGTAGATTATTCAACGTTTACTCGTTATCATTATAACGAAGTTTAAATATATTTCAGTTGTTCGTTAAAATTGACTAAAAAAAAAAACGTAAGAAATTAATTCTTCATAAAAATTTTCTCCGGCTGAATATTTCCTATCGTTAGTACATTTAATAGGTACATATACACAAACGCGGGTCGGAATATATACAATTTTTTAATCGGTACATTTCGCGACGGGTCCGTCGGGTGGTCGACCCGTGCAACCGATCTCGGAGACAGGCAGGCGATTAAACGATACACGCGTTTTGCGATCGTATTAAATCGCTCGAAACGGTCCGGCGAATACGCGACGGTAATGGAAATGCACGTCGCCTCTCAATGGATTTATCCCTACACTTTGCACTCGTCAAACATTACGTAAAGTAAAAGGCATTACAGAGATAGCGAGGGCACCGAAGGAAACGAAAACTGACGAAATGATCGTCAAAACTTTAAACGCGTTTTTCTCGAAAACTAGTATATATATATATATTGGAGTTTCGTTTTTCAACGTAAAAAGTAATTTTGAACTAGGTACTTTTTATTTCATCGTTGAACGTAAAATATCGTATTTATTCAATTTACAGAGTCCGTGCCTATGAAAATGAATAGAATTATATATATCCGTACGGGAAGTACACACAATTTAAGTAAAACGTAGGAATGCCCGTGTTGGTTATAACATATTCGTTTCATGTGTAGAAAACCTAGTTAAATAAAACGAGAAAACGTACGTAATTGACGAATTTAAATCGACGTCCGCGATAACTTAAAAAATGGTCCGACGAGTCGAAATATTATTAATCAGAATCGAGTTCGACGGCTCGTTTTAGTCGTCTAATTATTATTGTCAATTATAGGCTAAACAAAATTAAAATCGGAATATATTACGCCGTAATTAATCGGAATTTGAGAGAGAAAAGCCAAATTTAACGTCGAATCCCAATTTTCGACCGCATCCTCTGCCCCTCCCTCTCTCGTAGTCGCGCCACTGGTATTATTCTTACGTAATTCAAAAAAGACGCGCGCGCCGATTGAACGAAAAACATACGGTGGCGACTAAACAAACCCCGTACGTAGCCGGAAACAATAGTTACCGTACGGTAACCACGGGCGAATTCGCGGCGAATGTTTATTTTAGAACGCATGTACGACTGTGTCTGAACGGATTTTATTAGGAGTTCAACCATCAACGGAGCAACAACGAATGAACAAAAGTGTCCAAATCAAACACCTACAGAAACGATGACGGAAGCAAAAACGAAGGGGAGACGTTGCGCGTCGACGAGCTGTCCCGGGAACGAGTGGGAACTATCGACGGTGTGTGGTTTCCCGAATCGTTGTGACTTGTGCAACAAGCGCGGACCGATCCGTAGAGTCATTAAGTGCTCGGGTAAGCAAACGACAGTGTTATTACGGCGGCGGTAGGAGGTGAATTAATAGTAATTTTCGGTCGCGTAGCGTGCAAGACTATGTACCATAAACGGTACCATAAGGACACCGCCGTGGTTAAACGGGACGCGACCGGACCGGTGAAGTCGGTCATCGGCGACGGAAGCGGTGCCAATGGGACGATGGCGATGGCGGCTGTTAGGCGGCATAAAGTCGTGGTAGACGTTGCGACGAAAATGGACGAGTCGTGCCGGGTGCGCGTTGGCGGCTTAGCGAGACAGTTGGAAACCATCCCGGAGGAGGAGGTGGTACATCGACCCGTGGGCAACGCGAAGGTGGCGAAGAAGTTCTATCGGATGCCTTTAGTGAATATGAATAACTTCAAGTCGCTGTTACAGGACACGGTGGCCGTGTATACGGTATCCGACGGCATTCAACGTCGTGATCACGCGACGTCGGCGGCGCCGCCACCGCACGACACGTATAGTCGGTGGCCCGTACGCGAACGCGCGTCGGTATATCATCGTTCGACAACGACTGCGGCTGCGCCCAGCTCGGCACGAGTCGGCCTCGTATCGACGATCACGGCGTTGGGTACGTCCGAAACCTAAGCCTTTAACTAACCGTTCTACATAGCTGTCGATGTTGGTGTTGGTAATGGTGGTGCTAATGGTGCTTGTGTTGGTGGTGGTGGTGGTGGTGGTGCTAATGGTGCTGGTGTTGGTGGTGCTAGTGGTGTTGGGATTGGTGGTGCTAGTGGTGGTGATGGTAGTGGTGGTGCTGGTGCTGGTGCTAGTGGTGCTGGTACTGGTGTTAGTGGTGCTAATGGTGGTGGTGTTGGTAGTACTAGTGATGGTGGTGCTAGTGGTGGTGGTGCTAGTAGTGCTGGTGCTGGTGATGATGCTAGTGATGCTGGTACTGGTATTAGTGGTGCTAATGGTGGTGGTGTTGGTGGTGCTAGTGGTGGTGATGATGGAGGTGGTGCTGGTGGTGCTGGTGGTTGTGGTGCTATCGGTGATGATGGTGGTAGTATATAATTGGGCGCACGAACTTTTTTCGTTTCAGAGTATTTCAAATACATAATCAACAACAGGCGTGGGAAACCGAAGCAAAAGGACGGGCATTAAAGAATATTCGGCGGAGACACCGTTTTTGGCCCCTGTAGTGGGTAGAGCCCACTACCGCCACTGATTACGTACAGACATTTTCGTCTTTTTTTTTGTTCATTTTTCGACATTATTATATCATTGTTATATTTGGATTGTTATCGTTGTTACTGTTATTTTTGTAATTTTTTTTGGGTTGTCATCCTTGTTACTGTTATTTCCGTAATTTTTTTTCGATTATTATTGTTACAGTTAATTTTCTTTCGAATTGTTATTGTTGCTATCGATTTTTTTTTGTTATTATCTTTGTTACTTTTATTAATTTTTTGTTTTGGTTATCATCATTATTGTTGTTGTTATTGTTGTTGTTATTATTTTTGAGTTCAGGTCTATGTATGCCACTGCACACCCTCGTAACATTTACAATTCAAATACACGACAATGTCCCCCTTTGCCTGTTGTACGTGCATGATCTGTGGAAATTTCAGCGATCTATTTGTTATATATATTTATGGTTGATCGGTTCCTACATCTGTTTCTCGCGTAACGTAAACAATAATGTAACGCGCGGCGCAACAATAATAGTAAACGAGTCTCCGTTATGACGTTCTACAAACGCACGGGGCCACTGCGTACTGCGACGTCGTAACTCGCACGAAATCATCAAGAATCACCATGTCGACAACACTGAAGAAACCCGGGAATGTGTAAAATCGACGATTTTGAACAAGTCTGTTCTTCTGACCCGAATGTGTATATATATTCGAACGATCGTCGGTCGTCTTACGGATTCGTCGTGGAGTTTGGATCGCGATTGACAAACACTGTTGTTAACATACGTGGTATCGAAGAAAATCGTGACGAAAAAGACTCTGTTTCATAAAATTCGAAGTTCGAAGCTTAAAGCGTAAATTGTAGTTCTATTGCGTACGATATTTTAGAATACTTAACGACTAAATGGTTCGTCGTTATTTTTTCCTTTTATTGTTCAGAATAAAAGCTTCGTTAGAAATGAAAAATTGTCGCGTAAGATTCGTCACACAATACGGGCAATTTTCGTATACAATTATTTTATCGATTAGAAGACACGAAAATCATGTTTATCGAAAAATGACGACTGGCCATCCAACAATATGTGTGGCGGGCGAGTGTTAAAAGCGTACGGCACTCGTAAACCGAACGCTAATCGACCCTTCAAGTACGGTGTAGACGACGAAAAACGCGATAATTTCGAAAAAATAACGCGCTGGCTATATTCCGTGACGTGCGCGGCCCAGAAAAACAGCGGGCGACATCGACGTTTTGTTTACCGCGTTCATACGCTTGTCGTATTAAACTATCTAGACGGTGACCGCGATAAAACGGCGCGGTCTCTTTTTAAACGGCCGCGGTTTGAACAAACGAAAAACGCGTCCTTCGCATACAGATACGTAAATATCTACACAGCAACGAGCGTGTTGTCGAGACTCGATCGAATAGGTGTACGACGGCGTTACGAAATAAACGTACAATATTGCGTCGCGCTCGCGACACCTGTATATCCGGCTAGTGGCCCTAAATTTCGGGGAGGTTGGTTAATTTTTAAAAAAATAAATCGTACGACCCTAACGAAACAAGATACATTATAAACATTAATAGATTATTCTTTTTTAACGAACACATTATTATTAAAACGTATTGAAGTTTAAACATATTTTAGTTTTCGTTATTATTGACTAAAAATATACGTCTCGTAAGAAATTAAATTTTCCTAAAAATTTTCGGGGGGGGAGGGGTTTAACTCCCCTCCCTGTTAGTACGTCACTGCGTCTGGCACTCCAGACGATCGAACGAGAAAAAACGAAATTTCCCACCTACTCTACCTACCCTCGCGTCGGCGTAACGTATAATTTGAACGTGACGATAAATTGTACAAATTACGCCCGTTACAGTTGCTCATATACACACCCGCTCGCGCGCATATATGACGTCGAAAATATTACGCCATTCGTTCGGACGTGAATGACGATCGGGCGCGGTAAACTTATCGTCACGTAAATAATTCCATTACGTACACGAATACGCGGCCCGAATAATCCAGTGGCAGTTGTCTTATTCGCGTCCTCAGCGTCGTTTTCGCTGTTCCTACAGACTCGGTAACGCGTATTTCGCGTTATCCAATAAACACCGACGTACCACTACATTTGTAATAACCGTTCGAAAACGAATTCGCGCCCGTACGTCGCCGGCAAACGCGACGTTTTTTACATTAACATTTTGAAAAATGTTTATGTAAAAATCAAAAACATTTTTTATATTTATTCATATAGTAGAAGATATTTTATACAATTGTAAATTATCGCGGTACAATTAATAATTTTAAAGTAATACTTGTTACATTTTACTTCGTGAAAATAGTATACTTGTACAAAAATGTATGTATAATTTCATATTTTATCGTACATCTTTGCTACCCAACAATTTCCACTTTTGAATATATTCGATATTAAATATATAATATATATTATATATTATATTCATGTGTATATATATATATATACATCGCTGATCGTTAAACAATTCCCGCCAAATGTGTGGGACAACGGAAATATTTGTTTCCAAAAAGTGCACCACCACCATTCTTCCAACGGGTGAATGAGAGTTTAGTTTTCAAGATTTTCTTGGAGGAAACGGTATGAAACCGCATTCGCGCCACCTACAACGAGCTCCATTCGTCGTGTTAACAACCGGTAATTTTTATCCGGCGCCCGGTATCTCGTAATCACGTGATAACGAAGCATGTGACCACGTGAGGTTGGGTTCAACAATTCGATGTCGCCGCGCCGTGTTGGTGTATGTCAGCGTGAAGACGGTTATCCGCGATAGAGGAACTCCGAAGGAAAAACGCTCGCGTGAAACCCACGGCGGCCAACTCTCAGTCACCGTTCGTACGACGCGCACTTACGAGGCACGCGTGACGGCGGCGGTGGCAGTCCGTACGTTGTTTTATCGGTCGAATCGCGCCATTTTAACGCGTACGTTTATTTTTACGTCGTGTACTTTAGCGCGCGTCGTGCGCGCGCGTGTGTGTGCGCTTGTGTGTGTGTGTGTGTGTGCGTGTGGTGGTGCGTGCGTTCCGCGTATAGATGAACTGTCGTAACGTTACGTTTTATTGGACGTACGTTCTCAGTCCGGTATCGAAGTTCCTATAAACGGTATTGGCGGCGGCAAAAGTGTCTAGTTGACGGCACGTCGCGAGTTCCTTTTCGGTGGCTTTTTAGCGATTCGTTTGGTCCCCGCTAGACGTTCGACCGTGCGAAAGGTTTCGTTCGCTACTAATACCCTTCGCGCCAGCGGCCGACGTCGTGTACTTACCGTTTCGATTGTTTTCACTATTGTGACTACACGGCTCTACACGTTTACACGCTCCTCGCACTTAGAGAGTACAATAGACTACTTGGTACGTTTTTTTACCCTCGTATAGGTTATTAAGTGGTTTTTGTGTAAAATAAGCGACCTTTGCGCGCTTTACAAATGTATTTCGTCCCGGATTCGTAACGTTTTCGTTGTCATTTGTTTTTATCTTTAATTTTTTTTTAGGTAAGATATCTTTTGCTCCGCACGGAGTTTTTCTACTGTAATTGTGTTTATTAAGTTACAATCGTTTTTAAAATAATTCACGTGCCTGTATTTACCTATTAAGACGACATTTAACGAGTTTTACCGTAGCGCTTATCTAGTTTAAAAATCCACCGATATGTATTCAGATGTGATAGAGTAAGTAACAGCCACTTATCACTTAGGATGTTTCTGTTTGTTTGTATGTCTATAACTCAATTTATTTGTTATAGTCCATTGTCTCAAGACTGTGTCGCATACAGTGATCAGCCTTCATCCTACAATATGGCTGATGTATGTATTGTTACTATTTCTTATCTTTTGCCTCATAGGCAAGTATATTTTTAACTTTATGTTTGTTTTAGATGAATGAAATTGGTAATCAAACCAACTTGGATTATTTTTTAGATTCATTGTATCCGTCGTAAGTTAATTTTTGATAATTTAACGCAATCATTGTAAATGGGTTAAATTGTTTGTATTTGAAATCAAACCGTGGATATTTGATTAGGTTTAAAATTTCCAACTAAGTTATTGTAAAATTAAATTCCTCGGGTATGAAATTATCTATTTGTCATTGACCATAATTTCTGGTTTTGTGATTTCATATTATGTACGAACCATATAGTGTCATTATCAATTTAAAAATATTTTTATTACTATTTGTAAATAAATAATTTTTTTGTTATATAGTATATATAATATACACAACTTATATAAATAATTATACCAATATTTTGAAATTGAAATAAAATCTATATAGTTAATTTTATATTTTAATTTAAATTTGATTTATATTTTTATAAATGGGATAAAGGTTCATGTCCCATACATTTTATAGATTGTTTGAATAAATAATTGTTAGTTCCGTATGTATTAAGTTAATAAATAGTGGAAAAAAGGTCACTGATTTTACAAACTAAGATATTTTTAAGTTTATGAAGGAGTTAGAATATAATTTCCAAGTGATGTGCTTGTTTGATTTTATTATTAAGTATTAAATGATCTAAAAATAAAATGTTTCAATTAAATTTTGTTAAAGTGGTTTCTTCAAAAATTGTTTTAATTGGAAACTTAAGAATATTTAATATATAACTGATTAAATAATATTGTAAATTATAATTTTTGTTAGTTAGTTAAATATATATTTATTATTAAAGGTAAAAAAATATGTTTTGATTAATTACTAAATTAATTTTTCTTTTTAATTTATATTAAAATATGTATAGGTAAAATTTTTAATTTTGTATGACTGTTTTTATGTAAAAGAAATATTAACATTCTATTAACAATATGATTATCTAAATTTACAGATAATATACTAATTTATTATTATTTATTTTTATTTTTTAGGGTTTCGAATTATAACACAGATTTTGAATTTCGAGAAGACTGTAAAAATATGAGTTTTTCAGAACTATTTGATCAAGAATTATTCAGTTCTCAAGGTAAAAACATTATAAGCTCTTTTATTAACATGTTTCATTGATGTACAATAAACATTTTATTTTAGAAAATAAAGACTGCAAAATTACAATTAAAATAGAGAATGAAGAGCTATCACAATCATGTTATTCTAATGAAAATACACAAGACACCATTTATAGTCAACCTTCAGTGAAAATAGAAGAAACTGTTCCTTCATCTTTAATAAAACGGTTTTCCCCAAAACGAGGTATTAATAGAACTTCTATCAGAACTACCAACAATTGTGATGTTCAAAGTCTTATATACAATCCTTTTTGTGAAGTAGAAGATTTCCGTATTAGCGAACCATATGAGAAAATAAATATGTCTATTGTGAAACACGAACCCGTAGATGTCAATGATACTGTTGAACAAAATATAGTTGGTATACAAGAAGAACCTTGTTATTCTGACAATTTACAAAATACAACAAATAATCTTAGTTTTGAAAAAGTTGAAGATAATGGTTTATTCCCATTAATCAAAAGTTCTGGTCCAAAACATCAAGGCATTAACAGAACCTTTATAAAAACAAATTCTAAGTTAAATGTTCAACAACTTATGTATAATCCTTTTTGTGAAAAAGATAATTTCACAATTGATGAATCATTAATGGAAGTTCAAATCCCTAATGTAAAACATGAACCTGAACATGTTAACAACACTGAATGTTTTTCTACAAATTTACAAAATACTGTTAGCCAAAGTTTGGTTAAAGTTGAAGAACATTTTTCATCTTTATCAAAATATTCTACTTCAAAATGTCAATGCATTACTAATACATCAAAAGGTATTATTGACTGTCTCGTATGTTGTAACACAATAAAAAGTCAAGACATTGATCAAACATCAATGACAGTCAATACGCCTATTGTAAAATGTGAATCTAAAGATGTTAATGACATTATTGAAGAACGCATTGTAGGTTTGAAAGTTAAACCTAATTTGAATAGTTCCCAAAATACAACTAATTATAGTATGGTTAAAGTTGAAGAACATTTTTCATCTTTATCAAAATGTCAGTGCATTACTAATACATCAAAAGGTATTATTGACTGTCTTGTATGTTGTGACACAACAAAAAATCAGAACATTGATCAGACATCAGCGACAGTTAATACGCCTATTATAAAACGTGAATCTAAAGATGTTAATGACACTGTTCAAGAAAACATTGTTGGCTTGAAAGTTAAACCTAATTTGAATAATTTACAAAATAAAACTAATTATAGTATGGTTAAAGTTGAAGAACATTTTTCATCTTCTTTATCAAACAATTCTGTTTCAAAGTATCAGTTCAATGATATGGCATCTAAAATATATAATATCGACAATAATGAATTCAATAAAACATCGGAGATAGTTAAATTACCTATTGTAAAAGTGAAAACTCAAGATATCAATAACACTATTAAACAAAATATTGTTAGAATGAAAGTAGAACCGTGTTCTGATAATTCACAAAATGCAACCAGTAGTCATAGTTTTGTTAATATCAAAAAAAACATTTTATCTTCATCATCAAATAACTTAGCCCCAAATCATAAGTTTATTGATAATGGAACGCCTATAGAAAACATTAAAAATGTCAAAGTTAATCAACCCTTCTGTGAAACACAAAATATAGGTATTGATCAAATGTCTCTTAAAGTCAAATTTCCCAATATAAAATGTGAGCCTAATGTGGTTGGTAAAACTATTGAACAAAATGTTATTGAAATGGATATTAAGACTGAAAATAGAAGTATGAATGAATTTGGTTGTGTTGATTTAAATAATGCAAGTGTTGAAAAAAAAGAAATTGTTATCGTAAATAAAGAAAATGTATTATTTAATGAAACGTCTTTAAAAAATGATAATGTTTGTTCTCAAACATTGCCAGCTAATAATCAAATAAAATTAGAAACTGAGAAAAAGAAAATTTCTTGGGAAGAATATAGAGCTAAAAGAGGAAAATTTGGACTTTTAAAAACTTCTGGTAATACTTGTTTGTATAAAAAAAAGTATTTAAAATTTTGCAATTAAAATGTATAATTATTTTTAGAAAACAAAAGAAAAGTAGATACTCTAGCAATAGATGAAGTAGATAACGATCAATTGGAAGCTATGACAAAGGAATTTGATCGAAACACGGCTGAATACTTTATTGATAAGAAGAGAAAAATTGATGACAGAGAAGAGAATACTACTGCCAAAGCAGTAAGTAATGTAGAGGATCAAGAGCTGGAAAAAAAACGAATGAAAATAGAGTATATAAAGAAACTTCTACCGTCGTCTTTTGGTAATTGTTTTATATTTTTGTGCGTAAGTATTTAAATGGATACAAATTATTTGTATTTTCAGCATCTGAAATAGCGAAGACGTCTAGTTTTATGAAGGGCAATTTAGAAATTGGTAATTTATATTAAATTTTGTACCTACACAAGAAAATTTTTATTAATCAATTTTATATATTTAGAAAATGAAATTACTTCGGATGACTCTGTTATGTCCAATGATAAAATACACACCAAATATGCTGATACGTATGGTGATTCAGGGTACTTCAGAAAAGGAGACAAGTCCCAAAAGAAAGATTATATATCCAGAATCCATTTGTCTCGCCATAATTCAAAGTTGGACTAATTTTTTTCATAATATTTCATAAATCTTCATGCATTTTTATTTGTTAGTTCTGACTATAGTAATCGTAGTAGCCGATCATCGTCGACGTCGTCGTCTAATCCTGATGATTATTATAATCGTAACAGAATCGATACTGTACAGAAATATGGACAATATGGTCAAAATATACGAAACAACACTTTACCAAGGTAATGCGCAAGTGCAACTATTTAGTTGTGTTATACTTGAAGGGTCAACTTCAGAGGTGTCCAAAATTTTGTTACTATGAAACAAATTATACAGGTCTAATGAACAGAAAAAGGTGGTTTATATCGGACAGATACCAATTAGATTTGGAAAACGATACTTGTATAACAGATTTAAGGAGTTTGGCAAGATACAATCTCTAACACTTCATAAAAAACCAGAGTAAATATACGTATATATATACACACACAAATTTTGCGACAAATTTATGCGATTTAACATTATTTCTCGTATTTGACGTTATATAGTTTTCGTGTTTATTACGCATTTGTGACTTATTCTGAAGTATCTGAAGCCGAACGTGCAATCAGTCATGGAAACCAAGATAAAACTCAAGTACAATTTGACATTAGGTTCGGTGAACGAAAACAAGCTCAAACGCCCTATTACGATTTAGGTTGGTAATTGTTTTCATTTATTTGATACGCACGTTTGTAATGAAAAATAACGTCTGAAATAATCGAGATTATTAATAATTATTGTTTAGATGATGAATGGTTGACCGATTGGTATGGGTACAATCAACCTTTAGCCATAATGAGGAAGCCACAAAGTCGTGAACAAAATGTGTCTTTCGAAGAAGAGTTAGAAGAATTTTATAAACTCACTCAAATTAAGAAATTAAACCAAAAGAAGTCGTCGTCTCAATTCTCTTGACATACATTTTTTATTTTATTTCATCTCAGTGTTGGAATAAAAATGTAATACATATCGATTGTTATGATTTTTCTCATTTTAAATCGTTTTTAATTTTATTTTACACAAAATATAAATTTTTTTTTTTTAAAAATCCAATTTAGTTACACAAAAATTACCATGTGTATAATTAAGAAATTAAAAAAAATGACAATATTTTTTATACTTTTTCTTCCTTGTCTCGTACAATTTTTGCTACTTTCCTATATTCTATAATGTTCGTTTTCGTGCATTGCATTTCAGTCCAACTAATTGGCGTCATTGGGTAACCTGAAAATTACGCGAGATTATAGTTAATGGAGAAAACTTTACGAAGAACGCTTACCGTATTCGCTACACGCAATTACTACACCCAATTCATTCTCAGCTGTCGTTAATTTAAAAGTATGCGCTTCGGTCATTGGTAGCTGAAGAACAAAAACGAATTCAAAAACACAGATTCGATGATAGTATGGCCGCGTGGACACTATCATTACTCACTATTCTGGCCAAAATTATATCACCCGGCCTGAAACATTGTAGCATATCGATTTTGTCTATCTCCTTGGTGCGCACATCTTGTCTCCTCAAACTGCTCCTGTATGTTTCGTTCAGTTCGTGTCCACATACGCTCGTTATCAAACATTTGCATATGTCTTGGTTTAACATCGTCACCTGGACATAACAAACGATCGAGTTAATTATCGGTTCGTTCGGAAGAATTGTATTTTATACAGTTTACGCTACCATCGCTGTCACAATGTTTCCCGGTGCTGGAACAATGGTCTGATCTTTACTTTGGACTTCCACGACGGATATCTAACGCGAATTGGTTACTTTATTGTATCGTTGTAAATCGAGCGTAATTATACAAACCTTGTCGGTGTTGTCTACATTTACGACGCCAGCTACACTAGAGTAAATGTAATCTTGTCTTTTGTACGTTCCTTTACCGGCAATGTGCGTCGCATCTAGCCGACAAAGTCTTTGTCCTGTACACAAAATCAAACGACAATATATACACGCGCGTTCGATCGAGAATAATAATAATCCAGTCCGAGACGCTTTGGGCGTTCTTTTAAAAATCTATTTCGCGTATGTACTACACTCGATTATGTACGTCGTTAAAATTGTTCGTCCGAAAAAACGCCGTTCAGTCAGTACTTTCGAACATTCGGATTAACAACAAATCAGGTACGCCCTCGTCGATTCGGTAGGCGAAGTGTCGGTCCGCGGCAAACGTAGCGGCGTTTACGATTTTTTAAAAACGTACCCGAACGTGAAACGAATTAATTCGGAGAACTTACCGGGTACGCAAATTATTTTGCTGTCCATGGCGTAATAACGTCAGTTTGTGCAAGAGTAACGTAGGCGTTCCGGAAACACGAACTTCCGAAACGATTTCGAACGGATTTTGTCCGAAACTCTAGGGAACACGACACGCCGGTACGGACACACTAGGATTCCTTATCGGATTTCCGTTATCATTACGGACGGGATTAAACTAAACGACGCGCTCTACTCGGGAGATAATTTGTAAACAACACGGAACTCATCTCTCGGAATCAGCGTGACCGTATTTCGGATATCAAATTCTCGTGCACGTATTTTACGACCGATTCCCACAGTTTCGCCGACGTTTTTTTTTTTTTATTTTTACGCGATAGGCAGGTACGTTCAAAGATGTCAACTGTCGATGGTCAAACGCGTCTATACGTACATTAATCCAAAAGGAATACGAACGGCGGACACCGGTAATGGATAAATCAACTACGTTTCGCGAAATTACCGTCGGTAACGATAACGTCGAGATACGCGCCAAAAATGATTCCGACACGTCGCGCCTGTTTTCCTTACGAGGGCCAAAAATTAAACGCCGTTCTCGAATTTGTGCTTAATCTAACCGGCGCCGTCGTTATGTCGCGTAATTTCCAATTTGAAACCCTTCGGCGTTTATTCGGCGGTTAATTCTGTATAACGTAAGCTTAGGAAAGTCTCACGTTGATTATATCGCGTTCGACGACGTCGAATGTAACGAAATTCGGCGAGACTCGGAGTTGCGTGTAACTTTCAATATTACCGAGCGACAACGAGTGTTTCGAAATCGTTTTCAAAATTATACCCCTCCCCCCCCGAAACGTCTCAAAAAAACGAAGATTTCGTACTCGTTTGGTCGACGCGTAGTGTACCGCCTAAAAAACATTCGTCGATGAACGAAAAATCGTTTCCGGGCTGCCCTACCAAAACGTTGTTCCCCAATAGAGGTTCGCGTTTGTCAACGTAACTATTCGGATTGTTTTACCGATATCGAGCCACCGTAATTCGTAAATGATTAAAGCAGTCGAATGGCGTTGTTACGAACCCTCGGCAAATTGTATTAAGTATGTTATAACATTTGTCGCGTTCGTATCGAATTTTACTGGACCGTCGCCTCGGTGGGTATACGCGAGACAACGACGAAATTCGCTCGGAAATCGTCCGTAAAACCGAAAACGTAATTAAGGAAGCGGCGATTTAATTGTCCCGAATAGCGGAGACGTAATTGCGGACCGAAACGGGTAGAGGGGTGTTCGATGCCGTCTATATGTTTGACAAAAGGAGGACGTACAGCGACTGTTACGAACTATTTTAAGACGTTAAAGGTAAAGTTTCGTGATTTGAATTTCGCAATTTACGTCGTTCGTGTATCCGAAGAAAAGTTTAATTCGATACCGTTATTTAAATTACGGTCCTTATCTAATTGGCGACAATCTACTAGCGTTCGACCGAAGTCTGCGGAACGGTTACTGGTTAATTAAAAAACTTCACCAGCCTACCCTAAAAAACTTTCACATTGGGTTTGGCGAGTCGCGCGCAGGCTGTATTGTTTAACGGGACGGCCCGGCCCGGTGGCGGCGCGTTATCCATACTTGGAGTTTTGTAAACGAAAACGGACGAAACGTTTATTATTTTCGTCTTTCTAAATCTACAAACACTTGGCGATACCACGTACGCGAGGTAATTATTTCCCTTTAAACCGTTCAGAGGCGCGTCATTTCGATACGTCGAAGTGGCACCATCGTCGCAATATATATATATATATTAATAATTTATTTAATTTTTATTATATATAAAGAACTTTATCGAAACGCTGAGTATCGAGTTGTATACGCAATACGTACACGTATTATTTTGGCTCTTTCGAATGACTAACGCGAAATGTTTGCCTAAATCGTTCAACAATTGGCGTGTATACAACACGCGTTACGATTAATATTTCGACGACGCGTACGCCAAAAGCCGCGGACGGGCGCCCTCAACATCGACCGGCGCAAAACCGAAAAACGTGGGGTCGACACCGTCGAGTTAAGACTGACGTGGAGGCGGGACGCGAAAGACGCCCTCCCCCCCCGGAAACGATTTTAAATCCAAACAAGTAGCCGTTAAGATAACCGGACGCGTGTGAGTGTACAAACGCGTACATTTATACGACGCGTATAATATACGCGCGTGTGCGGTTGTCTCGAGATAAATAAGTCGCCCTCCACCAACTCGGTACTGTATACTCGCGCGTGCATACTGCGGCGGGTAGGTACGCTCGTTTGTATATATATATTTATATGGCCGTTATCGGACGTTCCGCGGTGGTTATTTGTCGTTGGAAATTCCAGGGGAGGGAAATATACGCATTTTCCTTTTTCGGGCTCGTCGGTAATTTATTATTATTATTTATATACGCTAGTCTCCCCCTCGGACGCGCTCGTCTCACGACGACGCACTCCACTCACCGGCGCGTGTTTTTTTTTTCACGGTACGTAGAACCGTTTGTTTACGGGCACGAAAGTCTCGGTTTTTTTTTTTATTTCGTTCGAATTTGTTTTTGATGTACGCGACAAAACCAATAAAGCGCCGAGCGTGAATGGGACGGGACGACGGCGATTCGCGCGCTTAATTTCGCCGTTTTAACCAATTTTTAAAAAAAAAATTTTAACCGACGTGGCGAACGTCGACGCTTATTCTTTCGGCGCGTCCATCGCGGAACCGATCCCTGAACGTCTACAACCAACACGCGCGTTTTTACCATCGAGTTCCGCGCTACGCACCACCACCATCCCAGAGATCTCCCAGAGATTTCGCGTATATAAAAACGTATCGGTTGTTCATCTCAAAACGGCGTGTCCCCCCCCGGGGGGGAGGGGTTCGAAATTCGGCAAACGCACGGATTCCACGGCCGGGGAGACGTACGCATAAGCGCCGGCAAGTAACGCTTTTACCGACCGACCGGCGGCGGTGGTGACGGGTATGCGTTATATTATACGTACGCGCGCGCGTTCCGGAATTAACTTACGCGCGCCGCCGGAACGCGACGGCCCCTATTGAGGGTTTTTCCCAGCGGGCGTACGAAACGCGAAAAAAAATCGCGAGCGCGCACGCAGTCCGCCGCCAGTCAGTGTCGCGCCACCGCCCGGGAAGTTTGCGTATCGTCCGTGTGTTTCTCCGTCCTTAACTCGCGTCGTCGTCGTCGTCGTCGTCTTTACTTTCGCCGGTGGATTCGGCCATTCTCGCGTGTCCGGGCCATTTATTCGGTACGACGT
This sequence comes from Geopemphigus sp. TES_GeoC_2020, assembly GCA_025469175.1. NCBI lineage: Eukaryota > Metazoa > Arthropoda > Insecta > Hemiptera > Aphididae > Geopemphigus > Geopemphigus sp. TES_GeoC_2020. The sequence continues at coordinate 67,320 of JAIPRN010000455.1, read as the reverse complement.
CGTCCAAACGGTCCTTACCGAACACCGTCATCTCCTCGCACGGTTCCGTTCCGTCGCGTCGTCTGCGCCGTCCCGTTTTGGTAAGCACATAGACACAAGAGATTCACCTTCAGTCGTCGGCGTTTTACCACCTCTCGCGAATGCGGCCCACAGTTATCGTCAACGTGACCGTGACGAAAAAATAATTCGAATTGCTTAACGATCTTTACCGTCCGTGTTGTCGTCGGCGTGTTGCGCGGACGTGTTTCCGGCGTTCGGTCGTTCACACACGCGCGCGCGCGTCGTCTTTCTACCGAACACTATTGTTTTTTCCGTTTCTAGCCTAAGATTTTTCGGTCGGTTATTTTCGATAACACGCCGTGAAAACGCGAATTGATCACGATTGTCGTCGCGTCTTCATTGTTGTCATACGATGATCGTACCTGATTGTCGAAACGCGTTACGAACAAAATTGCGACGTTTTTACGAATACTTACGTTTCGCGAGCGCGCAATAGTAAGCGCTTAACACGCGCGGCTAAGGCAATTTTTCGATTTCCTTTGTAGTTCGAAATGATTTCGGAAATGTTAAATTAAATCGCGCGGGTGTTTTAAATATTTTATATTGCGTTATTGAAACGGGCATAAACATTTAGGGGTGGCTGTACAGTAATTTCTCGTTAGACGAATTACTTTCAAAAATTGAAAACAATTAATAAGTAGTTAGTAATTGCGTAAGAAGCAAATCTTAAAATAGTAAACGTTAATAAAAAATTATTTTTAATCGTTTAATTATAACATATTTAACGATTTTATACGTAATTTTAAAGTTATAATTAATATAAACTAATTAACGGTCTGTAGAAGTATAATATATTTATAAAAGTATCGGACAATTTTATTATATATATATATTCGCTAGTATTATAGTCAATTGATCTATCCGTGGACCTACTTGTGTTGTTGAATAATGAGTAATGACTGAAACGTAAATAAAAGATAAAGTTTTAATTTTTTGGTTGTAGAATTAAAACTAAAATGTAAATAAATGGTAGTAAACTTCAACATTTTTTTTAAAGTAACAATAAACGAACGACCATTCAGTATTCATTGCAATAGTAATAATTCCAGGGGCGAAAAGTTTCGTTTTTAGAAGTCCCCAGTGTGATTCGCTAATGGCCTTGGGCACGAAAAACTTCCTCAACACCATCTCCCTCAAAATCCCGCAGGAATTATGCGTCTACCTGCTATACTCTTACGAATAATACCATATTTCTTGGAGGCTGCCAATAAAAACCTTTAACCCGTACCTACCTAAATCTGATTTCTAACATTTTTTACATACTTTATAGACGTTATGCGCTCTTGTGATTTCTCGATTTTCGTCCTCCCGGTTCGTATAATAATTTCGGTAAATTTATGTTAAAGATGGGTAACGTTTTTATTGCTTTTTGCTACCGTTTTGCATTGAAACGTCAACATGATTCATGAACCCCAACCTTTTGCTTGTACGATGTCATTAGAGTACGGGCAGGATGTAACGTCATACGCGGCGGGAAGAAGGGGAGAACGGACAGCCGGGAACTGTTTGGGTATGATTCAATTAAGGAGCGCTCGAGTAAATTCAGAAGAGCTGTTAATTATTTTGAAAATCAAAATCCCTCGGTACGTAATTCGATTATCGAGAGCGTCGTTTCGACGACGTATGTTTTTTCCAGACCAATTAAATTTATGATATCTAATTTACATTTTTGTTTGTCGTATTGCTTTTCCAAATGAACAGAACACACGCAATTATTCCGACGAATTTTCTGTAAAGCTTTAATTCGCTGGTGGATACGTCGTCGGCAATTCCAAAACGACTCGCCCTACATAACAATGGGAGCCTCGAATGTTGAACCGACCCCATTAAAACGTAATTTATATATCTGGACTCCCGCGACCTTTTGTACGCGTAATCGTAAAATTCGCGTATCGCGTAACTTGTTTATATCGGGGGGAAAAACATTTCGGTGTTTTTGTAATGAAAAATAAATCGCGTTATTGTAAAACACGAACGAAATTCAAGCGTTTATAATTCCGAATATCGAACAAAAAAACAACAACATAGTACATACTTTGAAAATTATTTTGTATATTATGCGTAGTCATTCGGGCTGGTGGGTAAGTGTTATTGTATAGGCGTTTGTGTATAATATACATTAAATACGAAAAAGAGTGCATTATTATTATGAAAACAATTTGAATTTCGGTATTTTTTATTTTTTATTTTTTTTACCCGTAAAATAACGAGAAACGTGGATATTTATTTTTATACACCAACCTATATACAGTTTCTTGTTGAATTTATCTATCTAGATGGGTATCTATTATGACATAAATGTTTTGCGGTACTTCTATCACTGTTATTCGTGTATAAATGGGATAAAAAATCGTTATTCATTTTTTTTTCCGGATTTGTTCGAATCTTGTTGTTAATTCGTCGAAGTTTAGTTTAGAATCAGAATTTTGATTCTATATTGTTTAGTGGCGCGATAAATTATTTAGGATCAAAGAATTTACCGCGACAAGACTAGGGAGAAAACCCCGATCTCGTTTGTCACGTCTTCTTTGTGGGTTATTCCCATGGGATTGGTGGCCACATAAAAGAAACACAACGTAAATTAAGATTTAAAATAGAGGGGGTTCTAAAAAGTGTGGAAAACTGACGAAAACTTTTTTACCCTAGTATTCGTTATTTTCGGCCTCGGTCCAGTAGGAAGTTGTTCCCTCGAGATAAGCGAAATCTAAAATGAACTAGGGCATTTTCTTATATAGCTCGGTAGACCGTGCATTTTGAATTAACCAACAGTTATTACGTGTTTGTAATTAATTTTTGTTATAACTGATCTCGACGGATGTGCTAACAACTTTTATTACCGTGACATTAATTACAACAAGTATGAAGTACTCGCGTAAAAGGTAAGATTACAGCGTAAAATATTGAAATAACGTGTCTTTTTCGTGTAATATTTATTTGTGTTAGGTCATTAGCGCATATATTTACTTTTTCAATTCAAACGACGACAAATTTATTATAAAATCGTAGAATATGGTTAGTAAACACGTGGGAAATATGTAAATGAATTATAGAACAATTTTTACGTATTATATATATATATAATATAGTCGTTTATTATATTTCGTTATATTGCATTATATCGACTATAATGTATAAATAAATAAATTAGAAATACTATTTTATATATTTAATAATTAAATGACGTAAACGTATAACGTTATTTTATTTATTTTTATCGTCGTGAATATCCATTTTTGTACGATTTAGGTTTAAATCGCATTTTTTGATTACTATCATGTATATTGTTATATCTACTGCAGAATAACATTACCATTGTACACGGCCTGTTCAATAAATTACTACGGTGACCCCTCCTCTCATTAATTATTAAGCGTACACGCTTTTTCGTTCGTTGTTCAGCATAAAACTATAATACTATTATCCCCTAAAAAATGTTCGAGGCTAATAACTTTAACTAATCAATAATTTCAATTTCGTATATGCCCATTATAAACCTGATTCGAGTTTGTGGTAGTTAATTATATAATATTATTAAAGTTCGAACCATATTATACTTGAAAATACGAAATGTACGATGTCCTATTTACCCTAAAATATTCCCAATATTACTATACATTATATTAGCGATAATATCCGTAGTTATATTAAATATTGGTAAACATTACTTTAGCTTTATTAACAATACATTTGAATAGTCGCTACTAAATATTATATTTACTTTAACTCGTTCGAAATTTGGAATACCCATTTTCACATTTATTATATTTCTCTGCCTTTATCTGTTTATCGTCAGTTGTTTCCCATTTTTCACTCAAAGTTGCCGTAAATCTTCTACCTCGATTTAGCATCTACTGTTGCCTCAAATGTCAAGGTTTAATTCATTTCGGATTTCGTTTAAAATTTTCTTCAATTAATTTGTTTCTGCCCTTCCTTGTATGTCATCGTCTTACTGATTATATTTTCTTCTTTATATTTTTAAGAGTATTATATAATTATTTGGTTTTTTTTTTTGTACAAAATCTCAACTTTTTAATTAAATCGCTTTTTTGTATTTAATATATACACAAATTAGACGATTTATATTTATTTATTGTAAGGCTTTATATATTTTTTATTTTATACATTTTATCTTTTAATTTAGTTAATTTCGAATTTATAGTAGATAATTAAATACCGTTAAGTTACGGATGTATAATTTACGTATTAAGGAATGCTTATTTTATGCTATTTAGAAATCAATTTGAATTTATATAAAATTACGCTATGAGAAAATATCAACCGAAAAATAATGAATTAAATACAGGAGGTGAAATGATTAATGAAGGGATAATTGATTCTGAATATTTCTTGTGGAGTACCCAGTTAAGGAAAATCTACCACGACCCCAAAACCATAAATAACAGGGAAAAAATAGGAATAACCCCTAAAAAGAATAATATTATTTCGACAGCTTTTTGACCCGGTAGAGTTTTCATTTATAAATGAATTATACATTTTCATTTTGAAAACGAATGTGTTTACATTATAAGCCGTATGTTTATTAAAATTATATCGTCTTAGAAATAATTATAAAAATAAGCGTTAAGTGTTTCGTATACTGTCCAATGTAATTTAAATTTTATTTCCGAATTAAAATAATTACGTATTATTATATTTTTCAGGCAGCGTATAAAACGCATTTTGTATAATTTCAACGTACATTTATAGTTTTACTCGAAAACAAAAATTATGCTTAAATACATTTTATAACTATAGAAAATGTCGAGTTTTGCGGTATTAAGTATTACTTTAATCAGGTTACGACACAAAAATAATTTTGATTTAATAGAAGAAAATAATCGTAATTTAAAAAAAATATATTTTACAACTTAAAATTTCGTTCTTTTATTTCTGGATTCTGTACTGTTCTGTATTTTAACTTTCTTCGCGAACAACTTTTTTTTATTTTTATTTCGATAAGACAAAATTAAAAAATAATTTTAAGAAAAATTAATTTCGTATAATTTGTTATTTACACGTTGATCTTTTATTTTTAATACTTCTCGCTGTTACTATTTAAAATAATTGAAATAAATACGATATAATAATACCTTTCAGCCAAAAAGAGGGGAGAAAATTCAGGGATAGTTTTTAAATTCATACTCAAACTTGAAAAATGTAATCCGTCACGTTTTCCATTGGTGTTTTTCATCGGACGGTCTATTGTTTTATTTATTTTTTATTTTTTTCTATATTAAACGCGGGGTGGATTTAATTTTGATGAACGATTTTACAAGTGGGATTTACGTCTTCATTTGACGTGACTGCGCACACAACGTTATAAAGTGGATGTGGATGGTAAACACAAAAGGCTCCGTTTATAACTGTGTACACAGAAAAACAAACGATTACTCTCTCCCTCTCAATTATTCACACAGTGAAAAATATTCATTTTGCGTTCTTTGTATATTATATTGTTTTTTTGTCGGTATTTCGAACTACCTACCTTTACGTATAAAATGCAATACAATTTGTTACATATATTTTGTTTTCTAATTGAAAAATTCAAAAAAGCTCGTGGGAAATATTATTCAAGTAGGTACTTATTCAGTAACCGTATAATAAACGAATGGTAATTGACGCGTAATTATTTATATTCAAACGAATAATTTTCAGTCGTGAATTCGTTAATTCGGCTTAATTATGTTTGACAACTATAATTAAGGTAGTCTGTACCACGTTTGAGTATTCAGTATCAGAAATGTACGAGATAAAAAAATAAAATATCTTTTGAGAAATTATATATGGAATTATCCAGCTCGTTTAAACGTTATTTATTTTAGATAAATATAATAATTTAAATAATACGATATTTGATATAAACGTATACCTTTATCATTTTCATTATTCAGCCTTTATATATAAATATTAATAAAAAAAAATCGTAATCGTGTGTATATAAACATATTTTAATATTTTCTTTGAAAATTAAAATAATTGCACGCTTTGTCCATAACGTTATTTGTGTTATTGTCGTTTACGATTATATAGCTGATACAGTTTTCTTAACTTTTTGTGTTACGTTGAAATTATTTTTACGATATATCTATCGTTTATTGTTTTGGAAAAATCTTATAATGGATGAACTGAGGAGGTACTAATACTAGTATTAATATTTAATTATAATTATTAATACTTAATTAATATTAATTATGTTGATTTAAGTATTTACCATATACGTTGCGTATAAATCCATCAAAAATGATTGCCACGAAAATAATCGTTCGATAAATACGTTTTATAATTTAATTATAGTATATAGTATGTAATAATTCGTTAATATTTGTCAACTATTATTTTTAATTAGTTAAGATAATATCGTTATTTTAGGTAATTGTTGGTAATAATAGATATTTATAAGATACCGAGCTCTACAAAATTGAAAACAAATTAATTAAATTAATTAAAATTGATTATTTAATTAAAAAGAAAGACGTTAACAATACGATTATCTTATAACTATTGTAATTTATTAATTTCTATGTTATAAAAAAATGGTTTAAAAAACGTTTGGATTAGCGGAGAAATAAACGAATATATATTATATTATTATCGAATTTTTCGTTTAAAAGAATATGTTTCTGAAATTTAATAACGACAAGTTCGGGTATAAAGGTATTTTTAAAAAAACATTAATTATAACAAAAAAGAAAAATTTAAAACGGATTTCGAATATTTATTCTATTCGAATCATTTTAGTAGTTGGATTACGCTCGGAATATTACGCGACTGGAAGAAAAAATCGGAAATGCCTTCGACGTCCGTATTCGTAATAAGCTTATTTTCCAATTTATTATCCCCGCGGTTGTAGCGTACGATAATAATATAGAAACGAAGTTATCGATCGTTATCGAAAGTCCGCACGCGAAACGAATAGTATCGAAATTAAAATCTCATCGTGCGCATTTTGCGGTAAACGAAAAAGAAATCACGGAGAGCCGAAACAAATAACGAACGTACAAATCGTACGTAAAAAGTTGTCCGGACGATTTCGTTGGCGTAAAGAGGCAAAAAGGGTCGCGAAGAGACTACGTATATATATATATACCGTTTCGCACTCCGCATCGCCGGCTTTTGCGCGATGGCGTTTCGCACGCGATGTTCGTATCCGTCGCTTTGGTCGCGTCGTCTTTCGGGCCTACCCCCCCTCCTGTCGTGACGTGACAACGGTTCGACCGTCTCTCACGAATAATAATAATAACGACAATAATGCGTAATAATCGCGGTGTACACGCGGGCGTGTTCGGTTTAATTCGCGTACGTTTGTACGCGCGGACCGTGACGGTAAAGGGGAATGGTACGGCGGCGAAAGGGATGCAGACGACACGCGCGTAATATGACGTAATTAGGGTATAATATCGTGGCGGCTGAAGCCGTCGGCCGAGACGATGCCGCTAATAAATTGTACACGGTTTTCGTGCCACGAGCGGCTTAAACGGCGTAAACGGCGCGCGTCATTTATGCCCGGCGCGCAACTTTCGGCTCGCCTTGTTGTTTTACCGTTTAGACTTTCGAGTGCGTTATATTATTATATACGCCCTTCTGCTGTTTGCTTGCGCATAAACCATTTCTCCCCACGCCCCCCCCAACCAAGTTATATATGTATGTACGACCTCGGCAAACAAACACGCGTTTATAATATCGCTCTAGCGTGCTCGTGTGTATAAATCAACCTCGTGTGTGCGTGCGCGCATGAACGAAATATATCGAACTAACCTAATCATATTCCGGATAGAGTTTGCGTTTATATAACTATATTATACGTTTGTAAAATGTGTACTAAATCGTTTTTCCTAAACCACATCTGGTATATTCGACGACAGAAACGCGGAGTCGCATATAACCATTTAATACATATATATATATATATACTAACTTACTGTTTACCATAATAATTTAACATTTTTTTAGACACAATTTGTAAAGCGATTATAATATGTGTAGCGCATGAGCGGTTTGAAATTGACGACTCTGAAATGAAGACGCGATATTACGCGTATACATATATATATATATAATTTATATTCCGCGCTAAAACTCGAATAATTCGTTTACAAGTTCGTGTACAAAATCAAAGTCGATTACGCCGAGTAGACCGTAAAACGGCGAATATAAATTTTCGCCGAAATAATCGTCGCGGTGTTTATGACAACGCAAAATTGAAACTGTACACGCCACATTATATTAGTGGAATAAAAACGTACGTTGCGTTTCAAAAGCGGCGACGCGATTTAAATTATCGACGGTTTTTGTATTAACGTGGAATTATAACATAATGTTTTTCGGTGAAATTTGATTGTTCAGCGCCGTACATAATATATACGCTTGTCTTAGACAAAGATTACTATTTGGCGAAATAAACACTCGTATACACACGTAGCGATTGATTAACGACTAATTCTCCTTTTTTCGTTTTGTTTAGACGGATAAAAACGCGCGAAGCGTGCGAGTTATACTGCAAAAGATCCTGCCAAGTCATTTGGCCCGTTCCACGTTCCTCATTTCGGAGCTAGAAGTTCGGATTTCCAGGTGAAACATTATATATCCCTTCGGAGTGTAAAGTTCTCACCTTGGCAACATTCCAATGGACCGAGGCAACTAAGCCCACTGCACGAAACGTTTCGAAGATTTGAAATAAATTCTACGCGGCTGTATATTGAGGATACGCGAATGTAAGTAAAAAAAAAAAAGTTTTTGTTTTCTCGTTTCGTACTAACGAACGTAAAATTACAATAAAATATTTTACGCGTTTAATCTTAAACACGGACGAAAAAAAATGTAATTCCAAAAAATAAAATATTAATAAGTATCGCTGTTTTGATATTCGAATTATATAAAATATATATTTATTAGATACTTAAAACAATAATATAGGTAATAATACTTTCTGTTCGGTATATAATAAAAACGACGATGTTTCCTTTAACGACGTGTTTACTACTCTACCGTGCGGACGTATACTAATCATTGTCAAGTATTGGAAATTGTCTATCTTTATTGGCGGTGTCGTGAGGGGGTGGTAGGGGACGTTGTTTGTTGTTAAACGCGCGGTCGGGATTGTATTTTGTTCGTTTGACGGATAGGAATTCGCGAATAGGGTTCGATTATCAATTGACGCGCGACAAATTCCAATGGGGTGTGGCGAAACCAATTTTCGTTTGCGAATATATACGCGAAAAATAATCGCCGGATCGTTTCCGTGACGCCGTTTACCGCAACGGATAAGATCCGCACGCCGGTCATCCGAGTAACGTGGCTGACATCTCATATTCAAACAACACTGAAAACGTTTCGAAAATCGACGGTCACAATTTTCTGTCTACAGTTCAAATTTTATTCGAGTTCAACGACGATTTTATTTTAAAATTCCTAGCAAAGGCACGTATTGGAATCGCTTAAAAGATTAATTTAAATCCCCGTGTCGCTCCGTGATTATTAATTATAATAACTGATTAGCGTAACCCAGAATCGTTATTCAAACACAACGATTCGTCGTAGCTTTCAAATTCGAAATAATAATACAATTCTAAATCTTCGTCTAAAATGTAAACGTCTAAAATGTAAACGTCTAAAATGTAAACGTCTCGTTTAAAACGACATCCGGATAACTCGTGACTCGCCCCACGTTTATTTAAAGTTTTTTTAAATAAATATATCGCGCGTATTCTAAACATATTTTTCGAAAAAAAAAACGTGAGGGAGAATCACTTTTACCGTTTAGTTTAATCTACTCAACTACTATACTACTAATTATGTATAAAGTTTACGCGCGTTTGTCTCGGTATATAAAATTGTTCAATAGTAAGCTCGGTTTTCGTTGTCCGCCCAGCTATTGTTAATGAAATACGATTTTAATACGAATAGATAGGAAACAACATACATCACGCGGGGTCTATTGTGTGTAGTGTGCGTCAGTAGCAATAATGGGGTTAAAATACGAAGTTAGCGCGTGTGTCTGCATTTAAAAAGGAATTTGACGTAAAAATAACGAACGTAGTGCCTCGATAAAAGATACAAAAAATACTCGTAACTGCAAGGCGGATAAATAGAACGGACATACGTGTTCAGTAAAAATTAATCGTTCCACCAAACGAAAACATTATATATATATATAAAATAAGAGTACAGTGAAACGTGATTCATATACAAATTTTGGCCGTATTAATTATCGGGTCTACGCTATATCCGCGTCGATATTTGTGTTTTATTATTTTCACGATAATTTCTATCTTTAATTTGTAAACGAAATTGACGCTTACTTATTATTATTTTAACTATACGCGTAACAAAAATAAATAGATTTACTCAAATAATGGTAGTTCGCGTACACGTCTCGAAATTATTTTTTCATACACGAATCGCGTTTCGACGGTATTTAAAATTACACGGTAATTTATATTTGTTATAGACGAATATTTTTACGTATTTTGTATGTACGAGCGTAAGTATTAAAAAAAAAACGATTTTCTTAGTAAAAATAATTCAAAAATAGAGAATCGTAATTTTTAGTTGTCTATGGTATATTTCATATTACACGAGAAATTCATAAATACAAAATATATATAGTAGCGTGGTGAAATAAATATGAATTACTGGTTTTGGGAAACTCGCATAATGTGATGTAAGTATTATGTAAATATATAGGTTTCCAAAAAAAAAAAAAAAAACAAAATTGTTGCTACACGTTGTAAAACATGAAAACGTTAACTCTTGCAGACGACGGGGCAACATATATTGGAGAGAAAATAGTTGCCAATAATTCGCGAAGCTATTTTATTTTAGCATATATCGTAAAATCAACGGTAAAATGTTAACGAACAAGCTAAATATTTAAGCAAATTGTCAATATGTTCCGGAGGTAAATACGCGAAATAAATTATAAAGACGCGTATGTATTTTATAAGCTCTATGTTTCGAACTTTATTACGTAATGGACGAAACTGAAAAGTCGTTATTTCGTTATTGTGCGCATAACTAAATTTACCATCGCGTGGTTTGTTCGTTATTGTTACACTTTTTCCTCGTAAAACGCGCTTTTGAACTTTATATCGCTAATTGCGTAATTTACGATATAGTATTGTGTTACGCGACATGACGCGCGAACGCTCGGAAAAGTCGAGCGTTTTTTTGTGTTGTTTGTTTTTATTATAACGCGAACGACGCTCCCCCGACGCTTGATTTGCTCGAGTTACAGAAAATCTACACATTGCTGTATATACGTATACCTCATCCGCCAGACTCGAACGCGTGTTGGCTGCTGCAGTTAGTCGTTACATAACGCGCGCGGAGTTTTGCTATATGTTATAAAACTAGCTCCTTCAATAAATCACGTTACGACGTATTTTTTTCTTGTTCTCCGCACAAAGGTTCGCGTCGGAATTAAAACTTTGTAGACTCTATATTGGATTTGCCTTTTGTCTATATATATATATGTACATAGACGGGTACAGTCTACCGAGGTAATTAAATTATCCGTACATTTATCTTTGGACGCAACGAGCCCAAGCAACGTAATAATCTTCTTAATACTTCTATCGGATCGTATTTTTATACGAGAATTACACTGCGACACGTCGACGACGTATCGACCGAATTATCGTTGCGTTATCCGTTTACGTCTCGTTGTCGCTAGCGAATAAATTTCCGTAATTTATAAAAGGGCGACGACGACGACGACGACGACGACAACGTCACCATCTTGGAATTCGAACGACAAATGTCACCCGGCGACGTGGTTCGCTCGAGAGGGCGAATCGATAGGTTTTTAATCGCGTAACTCGCGAATCGGTTTTGCGTTTTTACGCTACGCCGTCGGATGAAAAGCGGAAAAATATATTTTACGACCGTTTTTGTATAATCAATCGCTATTAATCGTTGTATTGACGGTAGCGAACGAATTGGCCGAAAGAATAACGCTCTAATCCAATAACGAAAACATCGAAGTGTTCAATGATCGAAAATATTTCAGTATCCGACGACTGCGGAACGCGTTTAGCTCAAGTTTTCAAGGACTTCGTCCAAGCAGGAAAATAAAATAATCGATTATCGCGCGAATTATGAAGCGATCGATCTAGTTTCGCTCGATTCGAACGTTATATTATTTATCGATAATTAGCGATTCCTCCGGTGTTCTATTAACGATTAAAAAGGTAATTGTTCGAAAAATTAAAACCGAATAAACGCCCACCCATATATATATATTTACATATACATCGAATTCGTACGGGTACCCATCTGATAAAAGACAATGGAACGAAGTAACTGACCTATAGTGACCGAAAATAATTCCAAACCGTACCCTAAAAAACAACAAATTCGCCAGTTTTGGCCGAATAACGAAAAAGAAAACGGTAGGTCATATATTTTCCGTAGTCGTTGAAGCTTTAATTTGATAATTTTTAATCGTAAAATGATAAGTCGTCGCATTTATTATGTATTTCGGCCGTATCGTCTACTCGAATTTTGTATAAAGCAACGTACAAATTACGTGTATCGTTTACCGATTATATACATTTTACACGACGCCCTAGGGCGATTGCACGAAAGATTATCCATATTGCCGGTAACGCGTATTCCGAACTCGACCGTAGTTCGTGTCCTAAAACCGTATACGAATATCTCGTTTTTCGAAAAATCAAAATACTCGATAATATTTTTCGAAAACGAAACGATACGATCCGCGATAAAATATCGTTTCAGTCTTCACGTTTCGCGCGAACAACGGAACAAATCGAACGTTATTTAAACGTACGTTTCACGTAAATAAGCTCCAGAATTCGTTTCGGTTACGCATTTTATTCGGATATTTTATTCAAATATAATACGAATATTTAAACAAGCGCGCCTGGTCGACGGCGGCCGCGCGCGATATTAAACACGTAAAAAGTGTATACTTACACGGTCGAGTTATTTTTCATTCCAAAGTTATTTATGTATTTATCTTCGCGCCAACTATAATCTCGCGAAACTCCTCGCGCACAGTGAACCTCCGAAATACGCGTAATAACGTAATTAAAACTATATCTTCCCGGCATAAATACCCGGAATATCCCTTTGGGATTTTTCCTGTTCCCGAATTCTTCAAAAATTACCGGGCGTGTCGACGGCGACTGATTTTTCGTTTAGCTCGGAACAAACTCGCGTACACGCGTCCGAAGAAGAACGTTTAGGCGAAACTCCCGTCGAATAACTCGATAACAGTTTTTATTAAGCGACGAGGAGACGATTGTTCCGGCCCGGAAAGTACTCCGTCGGTACATTCGCGGTAATCGAACACGGCTGTTTAACGGTAACCGTTATGTTGTTCCTCGAGTATACATATATGCCTATATACCTTGTTTTGTTCCGGCCGTGAATTGCGCGGTTTGTCGACGATCGTGCCGCGCGGGTAAACGCGAATTCTCGATGTTCGACGGCGCGGACGGAGAGCGCGGGCGTTCGAAAACCAATAACGTTTCGATTATTTATAAAACATTTCGAACGAAAGAAGAAAACGATTTATCATGCGAACGAATTTACATTTCCGTTTCGCCGACGGCCTTTTATCGTATCGCGTTTCGTTCGCTTAGCGCGCGGCGCGTTTATTAATTTTTTTTCGAACGGGATTTTCGACGTCGCGGGCGTCGCAATTCACTACACTCGTTACGACCTTTTTGGACGAAACCGTACGTACGTATTCGGGGCGTGTAATACGCAAATGGGCCCGTTAAATAATCGAAAACGAATGTTTCGTACGTACGCGGGCGAATAGTCCCTTCATACACTGGTAGTCGTCTCATCTCGGATGGTCCGCGAAGTTTATTCGTCGATCGTTTTTTTGTTTTTTCGTTCGTATTCGAAAGTGACGGAATATTGATGAACGTAACGGAAAAGGGCCGCCGTTGTATTCCGTCCGTTACGCGCACGTACGTTTTCCGCCGTGACGCGAACGCGTCGTATCGACGGCCGGGGTCGATACCGACCGGCGTCGATATTCATTAGCCCGCCGAAAGAAGAAATTGTCGGACACGTGTGGCCGCCCTTTAATCATTTCGAGCGTCGCCACGGCCGGTGACGGAAGCGGCTGACAATAAATCGCGTCGAACGAGAGGTCCGAAAATGTTAAGCGCGCGTTATTTTCCGTACGGAATTAGCGCGACACCGTCGAGCAAAAATAAGTTTTCGAAACTTCCCGTCGGCCATTTTTCGTACGACGCGTCCGCCGGTGTCTGCGGTGCAGCAAAGCGGGCGTCCCCGTGGCTTTGGTCGTGCTGGTAATAATAACCACGCGTTCCGGACGTAACGGCGATTTATCGATACGGGTGACGTGTAATATAACCGCACGGTTACCCGCGGGGGGGTCTTTTCGAAAAATAAAAACGCGTCGCCGTAGCTCCGTCGTCAAAACGACGGCGTAAACGTTTTACGCGAACGATCGAATTGGGCGAATTCGTTCGGTACGCGCGTTTCGATTCGTTTTCGTCGTCGGCGGTCATATACACACGCGAACCTAGACCGTACGATTCGGATTTCCGGTTCGTTCGTTGAATTTTCGTCGTCGCCGTTATTAATTATTTTTTTTTTTTTTGGCGTCAAACGGTTCAAATATTATCACCAATCCGGTATATATTTTCGCGCGTGTATGTAATGACGCGTACGCTTACCGCTTTCGGGATAAAAACGGAATTCTATACGTCACCGGTGGCGAATTACATTTATTTCGCGTAATAATAGGCGTATTTATTATCAGATTCGGTCTACCGATACATTTATATACACACGTACGTTTGTACTTTAGACTTATTGTCCCCGAACGAGTTTCGTGTTTTCCACACGCGTACGTGTATTAAACATAGAGACAGACAACACGGGAGCGTAGAAAATAATAACGGCGATTATTTTATTAAATCGTCGGCCAATCGTCGGATACGTGATACACAACGAACGTTATCCGACGTAGTTCGCCGGAATAGGAGTAATCGTTAAATATTAACGATCGTTTTTCCTAATCGATAATTATTAAGTTACGTACGTTTCAAAAGTCGTCGCTTTTCAACGACGTACGTTCTAAAAATAATATGAAAAACGTACGCGGGAAACGGGATTTTAGGCCGATGTTGTCCGATTATTATTTGTATCGCGCGGTGCGTTCGCTAGGGCGAAAATCGGCACGATTAGTATCACCGGTCTCTATACGGAAGTCGACGAAGGTTTTGATATTGTACTAGAGTTCGCGCGCCCGTTGTGAAAACGAACGGCATTTTCGAAGCGGCGGGTACGGTCGACGCTTGTTCGGGACGTTAATTATAAATTTCCATCGACGTATCGTCGCGGTGTAGCGAAACGGAGTTGTTACGCATTTCGTGAACGAGTGACACGCGTGGTGTCCAAGGGGGCGGAGTTATTTATACGACGGGTACGCGAATTGTTTCACGTCGGCGATAATTGTGTTACGATCGATCGAAATTGACATTATCGACGCGTTTCCGAGTACGTATTTCTACGCGGGACGTTCGCGCGTATCGGGCCGCGGAAAACGCGGAGAGACGTCTCAAACGTTTTTTGACAGAAAACGAAAACGGCCGTCGAAAACGACGCGGGAACTGTTAGGAGAACCGGACCGGGAAAAATATGATTGATAGGGTAAACTGGGGGCGACCGGACGGCCGGTGGTCGTTTACCTAACGTACAAAGCGGCCGCGGCGGTTGGGTTAGCAATAGCGGGCAAACGGACGCGGCCGAACGAAATTTTCGGAAATTCGGTAAAAATATCCGTTCGACCCGTACGGGTGATGTGTTCCGGGGTATGTCGTTACCGTTTTGAAGTACCCGCGGAAACGTACCGGTAAATCGACCGTGTATCGTGAATAAAACGCTTTTTCTAAATAGTACGGAACGACGGTGCTTGCGAGAATCAACGAGCAGCCGTTAGCCGCGTAGGAAAAATGTCGTAGGTGGCCGGTGACTCGTCCGTCCGTCGCGACCGATGTGGAAACGACGGGAACAACAACAACAACGGTTAGCTAATCAAAGGCGCTCGTAGTTGTGCCGGTACCGGTTCGGGCCGTTGGTCGTCCACGCGTACGTCTCGAAGTCCGTCTGGATCTGCAGGAACGACTTGCCCTTGGTCTCCGGCACGCAAAAGTAACAGAACAGGCCGCCGACGAACGTGACCGCGGCGTACACGACGAAGTTGGCGCGTTTGCCGTACGCGTCGCACACGGGCTGGTACGTTTTCAGCATGACCGTGGACGTGACCGTGATGGTGAACACGACCGCGGAGTTGGCCAGGCCGCGGGTGTCGGACGGGAAGTACTCGCACTGGACGACGGACAGCAGCGGCATCAGCCCGATGTTGATGAAGAACTCGGACGCGCAAATGCCGGCCAACAGTAGCCAACCGCGCAGCGTGTCGTCGTCGTCGCCGGTCTGGTCGAGCGACAGTAACGCGGCCACGAACGCGTGACACAGCGTGGTGCCCGCGCAGGACGCCAACAACAGCGGCCGCCGGCCGTACCTGTCCACGGTCAGCGCGAACGGCGCGCACGCCACGATTATGAACAGGCCGAACAGCACGGCGCTAGCGTTCGGCGACAGCCGCGAACCGGCCAGCGCGGAGGACGCGTACGCCTCCAGCACGCTGGCGCCGCACGCCATTTGCAGCACGGCCAACGTGATGACGATGATCAACGGCGCCCGGTCCCTGTTCAGCAGGTCCGTCAGTTTGCCCTGACCGCTGTGGCCGACGTACCGGTTTTTGGGAAAACAAAAACAAAAACCGACCACTTAGAGATTACGCGGCGATATTTACGACGACCGGTGTGTGTGTACGTGATTGGGGGGGGGGACGCGAAAGTAATACGTAAACGGTATATCGGTTGGTCGGCCGTCGAACGAATTGCACGTAAAACCAACCATAGGCGGCAACACGTTAGCGCCCTGAGTACGGTTAATAGCGATTCGATATTTAAAACCGAGTGGCCGATAATTATCGTCGCCGCGCGTCGTCGAACGCGTTTCGTCCGACTATAACGATCCCTCGGGGCGGTGGAGTGTGTACCACGGTAGGTGGTCGCGGTAAGCGACGGGTGATTCGCGCGCACCTGTCTTCCGTTACGGACAGCCTGATGATCTCGAACTCACTCCGGAACGACGCCTCGTCGTAGTCCCGGAGTCTCCTCAACGACTTGGCCGCCTCGTCCGGTTTACCGGCCATCATCAGATAGTAGGGCGACTCCGGTATGAACACCATCAGCACGCCCGTGATCACCGGTATGACCGCGCCGACCGCGGCCAGTGTCTCGTACTCGGCCACCCATCCGACCACGTAGGACAGCAGCAGACCGGACGCGTACGTCAGTTCGACCACCAGCGTCAGCGCCCCGCGGATGGACACGCTGGCCATTTCGCCCACGTACGACGGCGACACGATCAACGAGATGGCCATCGCGCTGCCGTGCAGGAACCGGGCCACGTACAAGTACCATACCTGTTCGCCGATACCCAACTTGGTGAATAGGAAAAGCGCGCGTGCGGAATCGGCCGATTTCGAAACTGCGCGTCGTTCGTTTGGCGTTTCAATAGTTATGGATCGTAACGAAAATCGCTAACGACGACGAAAAAACCGAACGAAATGTAACGCGAGAACATCGGCCGTACATATATATGTTGTACACGGTCGTTTCGTGAGAGGAGTCGCGTCTAGCTACGGTCGCGTACGTGTTTATTTTTCTCGATTATGTACCGCCGAAAACTACGTTCGAAAATTCGTAAGTTTTCGGCCAAATTTCGAATATCCCGGTTATGTTACCGGTTCGGAAATGCGGCACTTGGAATATGTTAACTACTACGTTCGTACACGCCGTGTCCGGTGACCTCGCGGTCGGCTTTAATTTCAAAAGGGATACTCGCGTGTCCGTCGGTCGTTTCCGCGGCGCGACGACGCCCGCGCGGTATTACGATTACGGACGCCGAGCCGTACCTGTCGAGCGAACAATATCAATATCCAACCGGCCAGCGTTATCGGCACGGTCAGGTACACGGACATTTTCCGGCCTATCCGGTCCATCAGCACGCCGGCCGGGATGGACAACACGACGTTCCCGATGTCGATGTAGGTGACCATCCACGACTCTTCCGCGGAGTCCAAGCGAACCGGCGACTTGCCGTCCGACACGTACTGCATCATCGGCGACGACCATCCCAACGTCGTGCCGGCCATCAGCAGGGGCAACGACACTAATCGGACGGCGATATATACATTACGCGTGTTTCGCGGTCGTTGTTATTATTTCGACGAAACGACTTACCGATGAAACAGGAAAATAGTTGTTTGGACACGCCGGTCGGTTGAATAGACATCGATTGTTCGTCCGGCGATTGGAGTGACGGTTAACGAGACGCGCGCACCATTTATCGCGTATTGTCGCCGTTTGGCGCTACTCGCCTCGTAACACTGAAACGGTACGACGTTTGAAAATAAAACGGCCGCGTTCGTCGGTTACTCCGTACGCGCCGCGCGTGCATCATAATCTACGACGAGGTAGGTGAACACTGACCTTCTCGTTATCGACAAAATGCCGCGCGTATTTATAAGTAACGTTCACGCGCGATGCTGCGGGAAACGAACCTAATTAACGTAGACGACGGGGATCATTAACGGCCGTCCCCTTATCCGTTTTCGATTGCGGCTCTTGGGAATGTGTGTGTGTGTGTAGAAAAGATGGATGGGTGGGTGGGAGGACGAGTTTAAGAAAATCGAATCATTAAAACCGCGGCGTATTGTAAAAGCAAAATTAAAACGAACTTCGAACACTACTAGAGGTTCGGCGCGTTTATTCGAAGCGCTTTTCCGCGGCTATACGCCGACGACGGTTTAACGGAAATTAGCTCGGACGTTTCGCGGTCGACCGGCAGTTCGGTGTACAACACGCGAAAGTATGAGCGAGGTTTTCGCGCGAAGTATATGTGTAACTCGTGGTCGTATTTGAGAAAGCGGAAACGTGCGTACGGTGTATACGCGCGTTTCCGTTTTCGCGAATGTTGTCGGTTCGCCGAGAAAAATTTCGGAAAAGCTTCGGGATTTACCGAATTCCGTAAACACGCGCGCGTGTTTAACGCGTACGTTTAATATAAGTATTATAAACCCGACTTAAATATTACGCGAAATGCCACTTTCGACGTGGCGATTGAAAAACGATAACCGCAAATCACGTCGTTATTATCGGAACGCGCGTATATCGCGTAATTATACCGTTAGAACACGGCGTACGTGTCGATTGTTGTACCAGCAATTTTCGAGTTCGATAAAAAAAAAAAAATTTTTTATCGGGCGAGTCTCGAATTACGGAGAACACGCGACTTACCTACGATGTGGCGTTCGAGTAGATCGGAAACGGCGAATCTTTCGGGAAACCGAGTGGAAAAACTACAGTGGAATTGCTCGGAGTTGGACGGAGGTATACGACGACGACCACGAAAACCGCGATCGGTTTAATCGTTCCGAACGTGCGGCCAGCGTGTGTATCGCGAACGTTCGTTCGACAATTGCGTTGCCTAATAATTTGTGCGCGCGTCCGCTCGGATTACGTTGCCTAATAATTTGCGCGCGCGTCCGCTCGGATTACGTTGCCCAAACGATTATGTTGCGGGTTACGTCACGCGCGTTAATTATTTCTAATTGTTTATGAAACGATGACCCCCCCAGTTCTAATCGATCGGTCCCCCGTATCGCGCGCGCGTAATTAAATACGCCGATCCGAGGTTTTTATATTGGAACGGCGGCGGAAGCCTCTCCCCCCCACACACCGGTCATCGTCATGTTCCAAACGTGTCCTACTAGCTGTCGTACTCGCGATCGGACCAAACGCCGTCGTTCGTACGCTTCGCGGAAGCGTTTCGCGTCGGTAAAACACCGGGCGAAAAAAATAACGGACGACACCGGTTCACCCCTTCTATCGTCACGCCGGTGACCGTGATTTATACGCCCCGTACGGTTTACCGGAGTCGCGAAGTAGGCGCGAACTCCGTATAGATTCGTGAAGCGAATACCGTTAATAAATGTTACGGATACGTTTTCGTTTCGTAATATACGCGATCAACGGGTTGATTCCTAAACGGTCGGCGAAACAAAAATGACAAATTGGATCGGCGAAAAACGATCCGGTAAGTGTTAGTTTTCCGAAACTCGATCGTATCGAAATCGATGGAAACATTCACGCCGAAAACGTGGAAAACCTGCGGAAACGATCGAATTCTCGCGTATTCCATCTATATACCACACGCCGTATTGACCCCGCGTATCTGTTTCGCTTATCTGAACGGGCTTACGCAATTTTGTATTCCAATTGTGTTCGACGCGCCCGTACGTAACCGCACGCACCGACGGCCTATTTTCGTTACACGAACCACCGTCGTTCGAAAAGTACTTCGTCTTCCCGTACGGTCGTTCCGTTTGGTGCCCATTAACGTGCATATCCGACGAACCCTCCGCGGCTTTATATTTTAATCGTACGCGTATTTTATCCCGAGACGATATTCGACGAAAGCGCGTTGTCCAAATTATTCACGTATGTAGAACAACGAGCGGCGGGGCCGCGAGTATTACGTATATAATAAAAAGCGATAGCCAGCGGAAAGATTAAACGCGTTGTAGCGAAATATTTGTATCGGGTTTACGAGTATTTGAAATCTATCGTTCGTCCGGACGGTGCCTGTTTCACGTCGACGTTAACGTTTAACTGCAGCAGCGACGACGACGAATCGGCTCGACTTTGGACGTTCGTATCATACGGACCGTACGAGCCGGAGCCGTTACATTCGTTTCGACAGATTAATTAACGGAGCGCGTTTGACGAAAACACGTATTGTTTTTTCTTTTAAATTATATTTCCGCGTAACGCGGTTACATTATTGTTATTGATTATCGACTTCGAACAGCGCGAAAACGTTGAAGTATTTTACGTATCGCGGCAAAATAGACGGGGGGGGAGGGTAATTCTCTTATTTCAACGAGCAATTTCTTTTAGTTTGTTTTTCCTCGCGTGCGTATACGTACCATTGTTGTCGCTTATCGCGATAACAAATTACGCAATTAGTCCTCTCGCGAATATGTTTTACGTTTTCCAACGCATATTAGCGCAAACAACAATAATCTGACGGCGCGCGTACATAACGCACATACCTAACTACACATATATATAATTTTCGGTTTTTTCTGCGTTTGTGTCTAACCGTTTTGTGAACGCTTTTTCGTAAGGTATACTAGGCGAATAGACACTTTTTAATCGCGGACGATTAAACGATTATTCGCCGCTCACGGCCGTAATTACTGTTACAAATATTCGAAACGATCGTCGGCTATACCATTACCGCTTCCACCGTACAGCGTGGCGGATACGTGTCGTCCATTGGCGGCGACCCTTTGGCCGTTCGGTCGGCCCGAATGTCCCTTCACTCGAACTATTCCACCAACTTTTCGAAAAGTCGCGTCCGTTTCCTCTGGGCCGAACGTTATTCGTTCTTAAAACGGATTCGGGGACAACAATATCGACGCGGGGCATTACTTGCGCGAATAGAAACGTGTGCCGTCGTAGTTAGACGACGTATACTGTCCTCTAAGTATTCCGATAAAAGTGTTTAAAACGCGTCCGTATATACTTTTATGCGAAATATCGGTAAAAGAAATCCGATTCGTTCCGTCTTTGTTGCCGTTATATATATATTGTAACGGCCGTAGTACGTGCGCGCGCGAAGGTTTTACGAAATATTCCGTTTTTATTCGTCAATATTAAGGTGTCTCGCGCGTACGCGTGTGTGTCATTTAGGTCGTCGTCACTTCCGTACGCCGCCGGAAGTGAAATCGGACAAAACGACCCAGTTTTCGACGTTAGTCGCCCGGCAAAACGTTCGACCGATTTTTACGTGTATTGAAAATAACGTTTCGAAAGTATTTTTATCGATTGTCGAATAAAAAAAAAAACCACGAACGTGTCGCGGAACACGCGTTTGGAACGAAGTCCCTTTCGTATGCAGGGTTGACCCAAGACCTCTTTATTTGTGCGCCAGATATTTAAACTGAACTAAAAATGCTGATTTCAAATTTAATCTCCGAGAGCGTTAGCGTTAGAGAGTCACTGTTTCAGACATCTCAGTATAGAATGTGAATATATAATGAGAAAAAGGAAGAGAAATAAAGAGCCAGCAGACAAGCGGGCGAACGCAAGGAGGTAGTGAGAGACGGTGTCAGCGCGCAGAGAGAGGAGATATATATGTATATACACATACAGTTTAAACTTGTGTAACCGGACTAATTGTTGTCGTTAGGCATTCCGATAATCGAAAATCCGGATAATCGAATGTATGAAGAAGAGGGAGAAAGAATAATTGTCTCCTGCAGTCTTATAGTGCGTAAGAGAGTGAGGTGGAGCCAGTGTGTAGTGAGGGGAGCAGAGGCAATGTATGGGAGTTCTCCCTCAATCTCTTTCGCGTTTTCGTAACGTTACATTTTTTCTCGGCTAGGTCCCCTCGCTGAACCCAGCATTGGGAACTTCGTTCCAAAAACCGTTCGACCGTACGTTTCGCGCGCGCGCGTGTATTTACGTACGCACGTACCACGTCGTCGTATATTAATATTACGCGAAACGAAGTTCGGTGTACCGAAAGTGCGACGGGAAATAACGGTCACATTTCGAATCCCTGGCGCACACGAACGTGCGTTAGGACCCACAGTGTGGCTCGGCTGTCTCTCTGGCCATAAATAATTATATCGCGAATAACGTTCCGTAATAATGACGACGACAACAAGTGCCCTGTGTCGCGTACGTTCCCGGTCGTTGGAAAGTTTCCGCGCGCGTTTGTCCGGGACACGGGGGCCCGTACGTATCCCGTTCGCGTATTTCGGGCTTAGTACTCTCCACGCGTTCGTCCACGATTCGTTTTCGAATTGAACACCGTACATAATCCGCGTCTTTTCCGGTAAACTTTTTCCCGCGTCCAACGCGATTAGGTCGACCGTTCGACGAACCACCGGGCGCGCGCGGTTATCTGTTCCGCGCGACGCGACACGATTATTAATGAACTTACGGGTGGCCGCGAGAGGAGGGCTAGTGCCGCTGGTCGTCGTGTTACGGGGTACGTTCGTCGGATGATTGGAAATTCGAGACCGTTCGCAAAACCCGAAACGTGAGCTTTTTATTACGCCCGTTTCCGGGCGTGCACGTGTTACGCGCACACGGCTGGGGCACCTATGCGCTACGGATTTCCAAGGTAACGCGCGTTTTCTCTCGGTATTCGGCCGATTACGTAATAATAAATTACGTAAAACCGTACCGGGCCCGTGCGATCCGCGCGTTCTTAGTGGCTTACCACGTTTACGCTGTTCGTCCGCGCCCGTGCAGCTTGTCGGACGTTTTACGTACGGGGAGGGAACGTACGTTTCCACGAAACGTTCGCGGTTTTCAAGTGCCCACGGCGACAACGGCGAAAGGAAACGACGGATAAACACCGTCGCGTACATTTTTCGACATTTTACAACGGCCGGGACACGAACACGTACAATAGTTACGACGAACGTTTCCGTTACATTCGTGTACGGCGACCGTCATACCGGTGAACCCGTTGTTCGACCCTCTGGACATTCCGTCGGCGCTGCTGCGAAACAGTTCCGTCGCACCGGTCGCGTACGAACCAAACGATTCGTACGAAATTATCGGCCGTAACGGCCGCATATAGCTCTACTGCTACCACCGAAAAGTCCGTGTTTCTCGTTTTAAAAGGTTAGTTGTATTTCCCCTCGTAAATACAATACACCGTACCCATACATTCGTTCTAACGACGCGCCCATATCGTTCCGCACCGAAAACACCGGCCGTTCCGGTCCGAGCACTTTTTTCGTCGTTATCGACCCGTTTAAATCCCGGCGTGTCCCGCCCACGGTATTACGCGTCTACACGCTACGGTGTATAAGTGTCCGCCGGGTCCCTTCCCGTATTTCCTCGTTCGGAGTCCGTTAGCGGCCCGGGTGGTGTACGCGCGTCGATGTTACCGCCGGCGATCAAATCCGTTGGTAATCCGACCGTTTCTGGTCCGCGGTGCCGCGCGGTCCGGGCGCGCGGCCGCGAAAGTCCGTCCGTATTTCGGCGAACGATTTGCGCTTCGTCTCCGGCATGCAAACGTAACAGAACACGCCGCCGGCGAACGACACCGCGGCGTACGCGGCGAAATTGACGGCCGTACCGTACGCGTCGGCCACCGTCTGGTACGCGGCGACGACGACGGTGGACGTGAACGTGACGGCCAGCACGACGGCCGCGTCGGCCAGCGCCCGCGTGTCGGACGGGAAGTACTCGCACTGGACGACGGACAGCAGCGGCATCAGGCCGACGTTGATGAAGAACTGGACGCCGGCCATGGAGCCGAGCAACGGTAGCCACCGATCGCCGGTGGTCGCCAGGCTGGCGGCCAGGCACGCGTGACACGCGGCCGTGCCGAGACACGAGACGATCATCAGCGGCCGCCGGCCGCAACGGTCCACGGCCGCCGCGAACGGCACGGCGGCCAGCACGGTGACCACACCGAGGAACACGGCGGACGCGTTGGCCGACACGCGGGCGCTGGACAGCACGGACGCGGCGTACGCTTCCAGCACGCTCGCGCCGCACGCCATCTGCAGCACGGCCAGCACCAGGACGATGGCGAGCGGCTTCCGGTCCCTGTTCAACAGGTTCCCGATGTTCCCGCGGCGCCTGTTCGAAACCGAAAATTTACACTTCGCCGCCGTCCGGACAACAATGTGGTTGGGGACATGCGCGTTAAGGGCTCGATGGCACGTGTAGATGTACATGGGTGTAAGGACTGTGTCGTCGGTCAATGGGCTCGGTCGGATTCGCAGGACTTCGAAGAGCGCGCTCGGTACATTTTCGAAAGTTGTCCGACGGACGTCCGTCAACCGGTCGGCACGTTTGTCGCCGCTCACTTTTCATTTGCCGGACCTCGGGACGTCCAGTAGCGCCGTAGTCGTACGACGACCTAACCGACCACGGGCGGACAAATTTTGGTTCGAGAATCTTTCCGTCGAGATTTTCTACTAATTTCGTTCCTACCGCGCCGACGAATTTGCCGGTCGCGATCGCGCGTTCCTAATTCGTCCGAGCGGATAATTGTCGAAGCGTAACTTTTATGGAATTCTCGTACGGACGCCTAACGTTTCAAAGCAAACGCCATAATCGAATTCGACTTCGTAAAAAATACGGGACGTTCGAAGTGTGAACACGAACGTGATTGGAAGGTTTTCGAAAAGTTCCGCTACGCACGCACGCAATACCAACTCCGCGTCGTACTTCGTTATATTAGCGTCGGAATATTTTTGGTTTTGTTTTTTTCGCGGACCGACACGGCGTTTCGAACGGAGTAGGATCTTTTAATCACGTCCGATATCCCGGCGTTAAATAAAATCCGAGAGGTGAATTCAATTTTTAATGGTGGTTAGTAGGGGTACCGGTTGGTTTCGACGAAAATTTTAACTCGCCGGTTTTTTATAGCGTCGCCTCACAACGATGTTGAACACGACCAACAAAAAAAAATAAGTAGGAAGGTCAACGGAACGACAACGATGAATTCGGCGAATAGGGTGTACGTACACAACTATCCCAAATTTTGGACGGGAATCAATTCGGCCAAATGGTAGAGATGAGATTCAGAGAGAGAGAGAGAGAGACAGAGAGAGAGAGAGAGAGAGTGATAGGGGAACGGCTTATCGGTGGGGTAACGCAAATAGTGGCGGTGTGTAGGGAAAGGGAAAACCAATTTTCTTTCTTGTTGTCTCGTTTTCTCCCCTTTTTTGTCGGGGGAGGGATTTCCCGAAATTGCTATAAATATTTACACGGTTTTTCTTTTGTTAGCACACAACCGTGCGAGAACATGTATATACGCGTATGTATGTATACTCGTGTTTGACGAGATCAAAAAAAAAAAATAATAATAATAAAAACCAAAAAAACAATTGAAACGATAAACACAATTCCCCCCCGGGACAATCTCGACCCGCGAATTGTCGTAAATTAATTTAAAAAAAAAAAAAAACCGGAAACTCGTTGGCAAATATTAGTGTAGGTAAAAACGACGTGTATTACGGACGCGAATACGAACGTTTCGCGAACGGGGCGTATTCGTTTTAAAAGTTATCGCCGTGTACAAACGGTCGATCGTCTTTTTTATTTATATTGGCAAGTAGACCGCCCGTTTGCGTACCGTTTGTCCGATACGATACCAAATAATCGGAATCGGAATATTATATAATAGCGTCGGTATTTTAAGATAATCGTTCGCGCTGAAATAAAAAGAACCGACGAGTAATTTATTCGGCGCTCAGTTTACTCCCCCGTTCGTACCCGTACGTTCCGTACGCGATTATTAAAATAATAACGCGCTTCGGTTTTGTCGTTTGAGCTTTGAAATCGTAATTTTCGTCACCCCCTCGCCCCCCCCCCATACACGACGAGCGCGGCCAAACGAAATTATTATTTAAACGAAAACCGCGATTGCCGTCGTCAATAACGATTGGTCGTTGGATATGGGTGGGGGGAATCCGTATACACGTATTCGTCGTCCCTTTCGGAACGAACGCAGGGACAAAATCGTATGGTCCGTTATACGACTACGGTCGTTAAACCGTTTTCGCGGCTATCGTTTCGATCTCCGACGTTGTCGCGTCGTTGTCGGCGTTGTTTTCGCGGCCGTTGGAAAACACCGGCCGCCCGGTAAAGGGTCAGGTTAGGGGAAAACGAACCGAATAATCGTCAAACGTAACGACGCGCGTCCATAGACAAAAATATAATACCGTCCGATCCGCTCGAACGGACACGTTCGTGTTTTCCGTGATCGAATTCGTGTTATTGGCCCGTTCCGAAAGTCGTAAACGCGCGCCAGCGGGTCGGTCGACGGTTTAAGTTAGTCGAACTCGTCCCCCGTCCGTCGGTTATGTTGGCTAATAATAATAACACGTACGAAATGTGAGGTTTTTTCCCAAAACCGGGCCGGTGGTTGTGCGGGGCACGGGGGTGTTGTTCTTCAAAACGACCAAAGGGAATTCGCGGCCGCGAACCACGGGAATGTCTACAGAGGCGCGCGACGATTGCAAATCATACGTACCCGTGTCCGTCGTCGTCGTCGATCACGGAACGTTCGACCACTGCCAGTTCGGACTGTAGCTCGTCGTCCTCGCGGTAGTTGCGCAGGGACCGCAGACACTCGGCCGCGTCGTCCGGCCGGCCGTCCAGCATCAGATAGTAAGGGGACTCGGGCAGGTACAGGAACGCGACGCCGGACGCGACGGCGACGCAAGCGGACGCGACGATCAGCGCCGCGTAATCGTCCAGCAGCCAACCGGCCGTGTACGAGAACAACATACCGGTCGCGTAGCTGAGCTGCACCAGCAGGCCGAGGGCTCCCCGTATTCGGACGCTGGCCATTTCGCCCACGTACGCGGGCGACACTACCCACGCGACGCCCACCGCGGCTCCTTGCACCAGCCGGGCCGCGTACGTGCACCACACCTGCGAAATGTCGGTAGAATCGTCACGGTTGGGTACCGCGGGGGTATGGCACGGTATCGCGTATTCGTTGTTAAGGGACGAATCGACTAAACTGTACGTTTCCGGCGGCGAAACGAACGCGACGGCGCGATTACGATTTGTGAACGAACGTTCTTCTTTCGATACGAAAATCGATTTATTCGGCGCGCGTTTACCGTTTTTCGCTCTCTCCGCGTGCGCTTATCTACGTACCCAACCCCGAGTTGTTCGCCGGCTACGAGGAGCCGGTGCTGCGAAACCGACCGTGCACACGGCGACGACGACCCATATATGTATAGAACGGTAGACGCGCGTCTCGAAACGCGTGTAAAAATTGTATACAAACGAAGTATGTAATCGTTCGACTTGGACGGGTCGTCCTTTACGTTCGGTAAGGTTTGCGAACGAGACGAACACGGTGGCCGAGGTCGCGGCGGTTGAACGGTGTCGCGGTACGATACGAGTCGAAACGCTACGGGCCCGTAGTCACGTGGAGTAGAATTGATTACGACCAATAGACGGACGGTTCGTACTTAGCACGCGTCACACGTACGTGGACACGTTTTTTTAGTCGGGCGCGCGCGTGTTTTTTAAATTTTCGAAACCAAAAAAACAGGCCGCCGCCGGTTAGGTTAGGCCCAAGTGCGGGACACGCGGACGCGATTTCCTAGGGTCGTCGTATCTCGGACAACGGGCTGTATTCGAAGTACCGAGCGATTCCACGATTGGCGAACATCACGCGTACGCGGAATTCGAAAAACAATAACCACCCCCCCCGAAAAATATCGTCGACTAATTAATTCCGAACGATATACGCGCCGGGTTTTTTCCTCGTTATGTACGATTTTCATTCGCCTCCCCATCATTTTCCCCCCTCCCCCGAGGGATTCGCGACGCGTTTTCGGGCAAACCCCCCGTAACGCGATCCCCTGGCGTATAAAATAATACGACGTTAATTTATTCATCGTGACGAGAATACAATCCCGCGCGCACCGGCGTCGTGATAAATTGCTCGGGCCCGTTACGTTGTTATTGTGGTTGTTGTTATTATTATTATTATGTTCGGGGGGTCGGTGTGCGGCGGTCGGCCGCGTTCGCTCGGAAATTATTCGGTTTCTCGACAAAAAAAAACGGTCGGTTTTTCCCGCCGAAGGTGCGCGGTTTTTCCCCGCGCCGAATATCGCGTTTTCGTCGAAATTTTAATAACGAAAATAATATTCGACGTTCGCGTGGGCCGAAAATACCGGCCGGTATTTCAAAAAAAAAAGACGTAAAACGTAATTATATATATATATCGGAATATCGGTTATCTAATTACGATCTAATATTTCGGGACGTCCATTACGTGCCGGCGTTATTGTTCGCGTTTAAATTCGATTTGTTTTTTCGCCCGTCTTTCCGACCGCGAATTTTTTTTATTCGCGACGCCCGCGAAAATATCGTCCGCCGGCGACGAAAAGATAAACGTCGCGATTTCGAGGGGTGCGTGTGTGTGTGTGTGTGTGTGGGAGGGGAGGGGAAACGATATTTTATAATCCCTCGGTTTTTATTAAATTCGAGATCCCGAAATTAATTTTAGCTTTTCAATCTTATCCGTCGCCGGCGATTCGCGCGGTTATTATATTATTATTATATTATTCCTTATCGAAGCCGGAACACCAGAAATCGTTTACGACGAATTCTGTTGATTCGATGAATTGGCCGTTTAATACGGTTTCGCGAAAAGAAAAATGATTACGTAAATTCCCCCTTTTTCGTTCGTTGTATTTCGTGAATGTCGTGTACCAATCCGACGAATACGATTCCGTTTTCCGTTCGAAATGTCCTCCCGCTATCTGTTCCCGTCGCGCCGTTTTCAAATCGAACCGCTCGCTATTGGCCATTCCGCCCGTGTCCGTTGTAGTAAATCTTCGTAGCGTTCGACGTCGGTTTTTGTTTCTCCACTCGTTTCGCCGAAGAATAACGCCGGAATCGGTACGCACGTTCAAAGCGGACCACGTGATCTAAACGAACCGGTCGGCGGGGGGGCATTTTGTAGAATAAAATCGCAATCGCGATCGAAACCGAGACGCGTTAATGGTCGCGCGAATGTAAATAACCATTAGGAAACCCAAATGTATCGAACAGAATATAATATTCACGCCCGTAAAATATACGGCGTACGTCATTTTCCGTAAACGTACAACGCGTGTAAAACAATAACGACGGAAAGGACACGAAATTTTTACGTGACGCGAAAATTATACGGGTATTGTTGTTGCGTTCCGACGGAGACGCGCGGCAACGAAAGTCGATCCGCACGGGTCGTCGTGTCTTTCCGCACACACCCTACCGTGTACCGATGGCGCGTAAACATACCGGCTCACGCGTAAGAGTTTACCACTTCAAAAGTAATTACGTACAGAGCTCTCTCTTACGGGCAACGAAAGGAAAAACGGTTTTATACGATCGAAATTGTCGGATTATAAAATGGGATTAAAAACGAAAATTGTTTTTTCCTCGTATATCGATCGAACGCGGGCGCGAAGTTTCTTTTTTTTTTATTTTCGGGTGGCGACGAGCGGTACGCTTCGTGCGGTACGTACGAATTTATATTTTTCCGTGGGAGGGGAGGAGGGTAGGAACTGAACGACCGTTTTTTTTTTTTATATCGCGTAGAATCGATACCGCGACAATGGCGCGCGGACCGTTGGCACGAACGTCGAATATAATTAACCGCGAGAGCCGTCGATTTCCTACAATACTTTCCCCGTGCGTCCTACAGTCCACAGTTTCGATATATATCTCCGGCATTTCCGAATTATTTTCGGGTTTTTTTAGCGCGTGTGGGGGGGGGGGATACGACCATATTTCGGGACACGCGGACCCCGTTGGTTCCGAATAAAAACACGCCCGTCCCTCTTCCCGTCCGCCAACTGTACGCCTCGGAACGGCGGCGACCAAACGGTCCGCGAACCGGCCCGACCAGGCATGGGGCTACGCACTTGTCGTCCGAACAACAGCAACATCCATCCGGTGCACATCAGTGGCGCGGACACGGTCACGGCGAACTTCCGGCCCATCCGGTCCATTAGTAGTCCCGCCGGTACGGCCGCGGCGAAGTTACCGACGTCGACGAACGCGACCATCCAGGACGTTTGGCGCGGCGTCAGCGGCACCGGCACGCGTCCGGCGGTCGCCATGTACTCCATGACCGGGGACGGCCACGCGAGCACGATGCCCGCCATGAGCACGGGCAAAGACGCTGTAAATCATAGCGCGGACGTTATCGTATTCGTTATAAGTGAAAGCGGACGCCCCGCAATCAATTCCACTGTCACCGTTCCCCGTCCGCGGTTTTCGATAATACGTTCCTACCGATTCTCTCTCGTACCGATTTCGTTCCTCTAATCCTACGCATTTCGTGTTTCGCCAAGAACGTGTCGTCAAATCACCGTTTCGTCTCCCTTTCCGTTTCTCCTATCGTTCTCCCCTCTCTTCATCCCGAAAATCTATCGGCCTCCCGTCGTGCCCATCGCTCATCGGCCGCCCCCCCCCCCCGATTACTTTCGTCTTTCATCTACGAACGACAGACGTGTACGCCATTCGTCGTCCCGTCTTCTTTTCCGTCCGAAACCTTCCTCGTCAAATTCCTTAGTTAATCGGTTTTTCCCCTATTTCGAAATCGTTCGTCGTTCAATGTCCGTTCAATTCCACTTCTTTTCCATATTTGAGATCCGTAGTATTGTTTCTATATTTGATTAACGGTTAACTATAGAGCCGTTACGTTTTAAACTAATAAAAGTAACGAAATTGTATCAGAGCGCCGATAAGCCGGACATAGTTTGTGCGCGGCGTATTTCTTTTTTTTTTTGTTTAACAGTGCCGATTGTGTTTCGTCGTTTCGAAAATTCAAACAACGCCCCCCCCACCCCGTTGTTTTTACGCTATAAATACGCTAAATTGGGAAAACCGCGAATGGCCGGAACGTTAAAACGAAAAACTAATCGAATTCGGGGGGGGGGGAGAGAAAAATAGTCGACGCCGTCGACCGCGGCGGTTTCGACACCCTACACCCGGCGAACAATACGATCGTGTCGAGGATTAGACGTACCGACGACGCACGCGGCTATCTGTTTGGACGACGACCCGTACGGCAGCCGGAGGTCCATATATATATATATATAACGGACGGCGCTTCCACGGTTGTAGTTGGTAGACGATTGGAATCAAGTGGACGATATTTTCGCGGACGGTTCGTTTCCAGACGACGTCGTCGGCGCGCGTTCGAACGTTCGCGTCCCGGAACGGTTACTACTGGCCACGGTCACGCCGGTTACGAACGACAAGCGCGCGGGAGAGGGAATCTGGTTTTCTACAGCAAGCGCGCGCGCGGGAGAGGGAATTTGGTTTTCTACAACAGGCGCGCGCGTGTGTGTCCATTATCACTCTCCGTTAAATACGCACGGCGCCGATTACGGGCCCGACCGACGTACGGGACGACAACGCGAATATCCGGCCGTTCGATTTACGGAATAACGTTCGACTCCGACGATTTACCACCGTCGCGGTTAAACGTACGACGGTCGGACGGTAACTTTTGCCGGATTTGTATTTACCGTCCGTCCGCACCGGTGGTGCCAGTAGTGTGGGGACCCGGCCGTTTTTCGTCTTTCAGATTTCGCCGTCGGCTTTTAAGCGAATAAACGACAAATAAACGCGAACGTTCCACACATAAATCGTTTTCGCTTTCGACCGGTATTCATCATCGTCATTGCGCTGCCGAGCGTACACGGCCCACACGGAACCGATTCTCGGGCGAGAACGTAAAGCGCTCGTCGAAAACGCGCGAGAACGTCGACGTTGAAACGTCGGTGAGGTAAATCCGGACGTTCGTACCGGATTTGTAAATAAACCGCGGTTTGGTCGGCGACGTCGCGCACGCTCGGGTGCGTCCGCGGACAGGGACGAGGGGGAGACACAATCGCCCGGCTTTGTCGGACTCGCGACGTTGTTTCCCGGGCGATGAGCGTTCGTCACGGAGGAATTCGTTTTCCGAAACGACACGAGCGCGCGAAATGGTGCGCCGACGGTTTCGAAAAACTCGTTCCGCGTACTAGTAGTAAATTAGTAAGACAAGCGGGCACGAACGAAAATCGAAAACGAAGTAACTTTCCGTTTGGAAAGGGGCTGATGTTTTTCGAATCGTTACTTCGGGGTGGGCAGCGAGAGGGGGGGGGCGCCTAAAAACTAACGATTCGACGAGCGATTATCCGGACGCGCGTTTGTACGATATAAGCGTCGACCAACATCGTCCCCGGAGCACCGCCGTCGGACACGTACGGCGGAAATATGGTTTCGCGTTCGTGCCGTCCCCCATTATCTTCTTCTCCGCCGAACATGTCGCCGAAATCGTTTATGATTGATTACGGTGTCCCCCACCGTCCCGGACGGGATGGCGACGCAATTTCCGTCACTTTGTCCCTCGCCGGAGTTCGTAGGGGTGTGTGGTGTACCACCTCTAAACCGTGTATAAATATTGGATAACTGTCAGTCGAAATCCGCGGCAATACACGCGTACGGCGACGCGCCCTCTCGCGTCCGTCAATTTATTCGGCGGTCCCTTTTTACGCGTTAACGCGCGCGACCCGTGTTTTCTATCGACCGTCGCGCACGGGACAAGATGCTCGAGTTCGAACCGCCGTCAACCGCGACGGAACCGCCCGCGCCTATGTTGTCATATTCCTCACCGCGCCGTACTTTACGGCCTAGCTACTCGGGTCCGCGTTATGTTTCGTATACACTTTCTTAGTGGGTGTCTCGAACAATGTCCGGCCGATCGTTTACGGGTGAAATTGAGCGACGGCCGTGAAACGGAACGCCAGCAGCCAATGTGAAGTGTGGGACGCGTACCGGGAAAGACGATTGGTCACGAGGAATGCGTACGTCGTGGACGGCGTTGTCCGGAAACACCGAATGGACAAGTGTCGTCCCGGTCGCGTTGCCCTCGGTAAATTCGAACGTCCGTTCGACAATAGGGCGTTTGGCGGCACGGGGACTGATTATGTTCGAAACAACGGGCCGGTTCGAGTATTTCAGAAAGAAAAATCGGAAAAACGTGAACTTCGTCGTTTGTATATTAGCGTACAAAACCTAAATGTACAAATACGTTACGCACGGACGCGCGTATGTAACAAACGCGCGCGTTACCCGAACGGACGTGTAATGATTCGTTATTTGAATACTATACAAAGAACAACGAAACAAGAAACGTCGAACATAAATCGTAAATCACACGCCGGCGTCGTTATTCGCGTACAAATTGAGCCTCTTGCCGGTCAGTGCCGGCAGCGACGGCGGTAGTGGCGCTGGTGGCGGTGGCAGCGGCGGCGTCCGCGGGTCGATGGACCGCATGATGTCGTTTTGGATTTGCGCGAACGTTTTGCCCTTGGTCTCCGGCAGGAACCGGTAGATCAACAGGAACGAGACGAGACACCCGGTACCGTACATAAAGTAATTGACGTGTATGCCCCACGTGTCGGTGATCACCTGGTACATTTTCAGGCCGACGAACGATATGATGGTGAGCGTGACGGACGTGATGGCGCTGGCCACGCCGCGCACGTTCGACGGGAACATCTCGCCTTGGAGCGTGGGCAGCAACGGGCCCAGCCCGACGCTGTAGATGACGGCGAACGAACCGATGGCCGTGAACGGTATCCAGGCGCCCAGCGTGTCCGCGGCGCCCCACCGGCGGTAGTAGTACGCGCCGGTGATCAGTTCGAACGCGCCGCAACCGAAACACGAGAACAGCAACAGCGGCCGGCGGCCCAGTTTGTCCACCAGGTAACCGGTGACGAACGTGGTGCAGAATAACAGGACGCCCAACAGCACGGTGAACTGGTCCGGGGACAGCGTGTCCGCGGTGTCGGCGTGCGCGAACGTGGACGACGCGTACGCCAGCACGGTGGTCATGCCGGACAGTACGTCGGCCGCGGCCACGATCTGCACGATGAGGAACGCCTTGCGGCCGCACCGGGACCCGAACAGGTCGCTCATCGAGCCCCGGTTCTGCAGGTGGTTCTTCACGTCCGCCTTGATGCGGGCCAGTTCGCGGACGGCCGTGTCCGGGTCCGCGTCGCCGTTCAACCAGACGAGGGACGCCAACGCCCGCCGGTCGTCGTTGCGCAGCGCGTAATAGTACGGCGACTCGGGTATCCATAGGCACGCGGCGACGAACGCGCACGGCACCAGCAGCGAACAATAGGCGAGCGCGTCGTACGTGACCAACGGGCCGATACAGTACACGTACAGTATGCCGGCGTTCAGCATACCGTTGAAGAACGTGCTGAGCGCGCCCCGGATACCGTCGCCGGATATCTCGCCGATGTACACGGGCGCCACCGTGGTGATGACGCCGATGCACGCGCCCTGCAACAACCGCACCCAGTACAACGGGCCGATCGCGGTACCGTACAACACCATCAGCCAGCTGACGATGTACAGCGGCCCGGTGAACAGCAGACACGGTTTCCGGCCCACCGCGTCCACCAGCAGCCCGACCGGTATGGGCGACAGTAGATTGCCCAATTCCAGCATGGCGATCATCCACGACTGTTGTTCGTTGCTCGCGGCCATCGTCAGCTCGCCGGTGGCCAATTTGGCCAGCACCGGCGACGGCCAACCGAACGACGTGCCGGCCATCATCACGGACAGCGACGCTGCGGACAACGTAAAGAAACGATTACGCGCGCTCGGTGGAGTTTACGACGGTGCCGTGAATCCGAACGTTGTTCGAAAACGTTCCGCGCGGACCGACCGACCACATATAATCGACGTTACGGTCGTTGTCGGGGCGCGGGATAAGTCGTTCGAGAACGTTTTACGGAACCGACGCGAAATCGTACTGGCGGCGACGAACAATTTTGAACGCGGCGACGCTTACGAGCGCCGGAACGATGTCGAACACGTCCGAACGGCCACTCTACGACCGATTCGAGTAAAACGGTTACGGAGGCCAAGTACTATTGTGAACTTCGGACGCGGCAACCGATCGCGATGGGCGACGCGCGCGCGTGTGCCTCGAGTTGGTCCGGAGTTCGTCACGCCGAATACGTAAAAGTCGCGCGTTCGTCCGGCCGAGTGGCCACCAAATACGAGACGTATTTGTACCGGAAATACGTGTCGCCCGTGTGTGGTGAACGCGGTGTACGCTCGACGAGCGCGGCGATGTCCCGGGTAATCGAACTACTCGCCAGAAAGGTTGCCGCGGGTGAGCGCGGAATTGTACAAACGGACCGCGAGTACAAACGACCACGGTCTGGCGGTGCGCATTGTCCGGTTGGTTAGGTCGGGCGCGCATGTTCGGTGTGGTACAGTTCGCGAGCGTTTCGCGCCGTCCGACATGGACGAGTCTCGCGTTCCGTCGTCCGGTCGTGTTCGGTAGCGCGCGCGTACGAGACGACCACGGCGAGGGTTCCGGAATCGATATTCGCGCCAGATATCGGGAGACGCGGCGGGGCGTCTATTCGTCGCGACGAAATGATCACCGCGCGCGCGCGTGGGGGGGCCTTCCGTAATTCGATACGGACACATCAAAAGCGAGATGTCGTACGGAGAGATCGGACGTCGTTCGGTCGGGCTGAGTAAAGTCGACTTTTGGCCGGAGCTTCTCTCAGTGGCGGTGTGCTACGGACGAGCGTCGTTGTGCGGAGAGTCGGTGGAGTGTCCACATTTCCACCCGCCCGCTACGCGCGCTTCGATATATTCGGAAATAATAACGGAAATACGTTCCGAGCGAATCGAATCGCGTTTAGTTAATGTCGATCGTGTTTGTCCGGGATTCGTTTTTTATTGCGTTTTACCCATCCGCGGCCGACGGTATCCCCCCTCGATTTCTTACTACGGTTCGGCGCGCTCGAACGTTTCGTTACCGACGAAAACTACTTAACGTTCCCGTCGCGAGAAGAACGACAAAAAATACGGCGCGCGTCCGACCAAAACGCTTGTCCCGTGTCTCCGCGAACTCGTCTCGCCGTTTTACGGGTCGGCGCGATTCGCCGCCCTCCTAACTCTCGTTTTATCGGACCGCGTTTCCGAACCCCGTCGATTACACTCCCGAGCGTCCGACACACTCGTAGGACGGGTTTTCGTCGTAAACGTAACTTCGATTCGAAGCCGACGAACAGTAACCCCTAACGTTTTCGTTGAAAAGCGTTCGACGACGGGTCCGCCCAACCATTGCCCGAAAACGGTTCGTCACGAATATTCGCGTGTTTATCGTCGTTTAGGCTGTCGAATAATCCGTTGGTTTATTTACACGATATCGCGTGTTTCAGACGCTGTGCCGAACCGCGGGCCGCAAGTTTTCGTACGAAACACAAAGCGTTCGCCATTCAGCCGCCGTCGAATCGGTAAGTTGTTTTTTTTTTTTTTTTTTTTTTTCGCGTACGTTTTTATATTCCGTCGATAATTG
>JAIPRN010000455.1:0-30119 GCA_025469175.1 Geopemphigus sp. TES_GeoC_2020 | reverse complement strand
GTGTTGCGCGGTAGTTTTTTTTTTTTTTTTGAAAATCGACTACTCTATAAAGTAAACGTGGCCATAACTTGATGAACTCGACGAACCGAACGAATTAATCGACTAGCCCCCTCCCCGGCCTTCGTTGGTGGCGTACAATCGTTTCCGTTTGTCCGGGAAAAACGTTTATAGCGCGTTTCCCGATATATCGTTTTTGTCGTCGTCGCGATTCCCGAACGTTCGGACACCGTTTGTTCGTCGACACGAACGCGTAAAAACGCGATCGACTATTGGGCCGGCGTTTTTGGAGATGTCGGCCGACGGACAAACCCGTCACGGTAGATAACGTACGCCGAGACGAATTACCGTATTCGTACGCCGCGTGAGATTGAAAATACGTTTTCCTGTACGACATTCGAAACTCTTTGGTTTAATCGACGGAAAACGTTACGGGCGTTTAGAACGTAATTTTAACGTCCGTTAATTCCGTCGACGCGCTCGACGACACGCGCGTGTTACAATCAAACCGGAGCCGTTCATTCCTACGTCGCGTCATATTCGTTAATTAACTGTATAGTATAACGTACCAGCGCCGCTCCGAAACGTTTTCCTAGCGCGCGAAATAATAATAATACGACTCCCACTACCATCACCGGTACGCGTGGACAGTCGCGGTGCGGTGACTTTGCGTTCGAAATTCCCGGAGGTTAGGTAACCAAAGCGTAACCTTGACTGGTTGGCGAGTATCTAGGTGGAAACAACGAACGTCGGCGGGGATCGATAATGACCGGGCGGGTAGTTGAAAACATCGGACGGTGATCAGTCCCGAAAACGGACGCGACCGTGCGCGGGATGTCGTAAAAAAGGGTACCTTTAGACCACCGCCGAGTATAATAGACCGAAATAGAAAACCGGGGGCGGGGGGGGTAGGTTCAAGTTGTGAACGGACGAACGGTAATTTCGTTTCGGGGCGGCGAAAATCACGACGGGCGTTGCACGAGTACGGGCGCGCGTAAATCTCGTAATCGCCGTCGCCGTTTATTTATTTATTACGCGCGTTGGCGTAATTTTATACGCTCCGACGAGAGTCTCGCGGCGATTACGGCGATTCGGATTTCGTCGGGAATGAAAAATCAATTACGCGGCGCAGTAACGACGGTGTGTTTGATTGGGACGGCGATTCGACGATAAACGTTTCGAACGGACCGCGCGGCAATTACGGACGTCAATCGAAGGCGCGATAGGAAAATAACGATCGGTTATTACGGCCGGCGGAAAATATGTTGGCCGAAACGTCCACGGTCGGAGCAATTACGCTGGAAAATGGGCCCGGTGACATCACCGGCGTCCGAGTAAATCCCGCGGCGAGTTTCACCCCCGGACGGCTAATAAACGAGATATTCCCCCACGCGGGTTCGGTTCACATAAACGGCTGGTGGCAATCGTCTCACGAAAACCCCGAAACGGATATATGACGAAATGACTTGCTTCCGTTTTCGTCCCGGACGTTTTTAACGTTATAAACGCGACGCCGCCGTTAAGACGACGGCCGTGACGCAATTAACGATCGTTTTCGTAACGAATTCGGCGGGCCGTTGCGTGCACGGTCGTTAAGTTTCCCGGCAATCGTAAAGTCCCCGGCATGGGCGCCTGAACGGACGACACGGCGATTCGACGGGCCCTCGACTGCCTCGGGCGGGACGCACCGTATTGCGCGACACGAACGAGCGTCCGGTATTATTCATTATCATCGGTTGGCGACTTACCGACGAAGGCGGCCGCGTACTGGCGACCAACGGGTTTCCTGAAGAATCCGCCGACCATGGCGGCCAACCGCCACGGCGGTGCCGGTTTACGTCCGTCGGCGCGAGTGCCGCACGTACGGGCCGCCGCCGGTGGTTTCGGTGGGTCGGCGGGCGACGGGGATCGTGCAGTACCGTCCGGGGCGGCATCACTTGTTTTTTGGCACGACGACGACGCCAATGTTTACGGGTTCGGCGGCGCTGTGTTCGGACGGGATGCGTGTGTAAGGATTTTAAGGGCTAGCTGGAGTATCGGCGGCGGCGGCGGTGAAGAACGCGCGTTTCTTCGATTTTACCTACGCGAAACGGCGACGCGGTCGATCTGTCCAATGTCCGGCGCTCGGAGTGTCCCCGAACGACGACGACGGTCCGCGTGTAACAATCGAGCACGACAACGGACGCGCGACACCGGCCCAGGAACCGACTGAAGTCCAATTGCCGGCCGACGCGTCCACATCGCTCGCGTTATATACGCACAGCGTGTGCGCGCGCTCTCTCCCCGCGTTTACACGTACGGTACGTGTGTATGCGTGTGTGTGTGTGTGTGCGCGCGGGCGAGTGTGTGCGTCATAAGTACAAATATCGCCATATCGCGTTGTTGAGTCATATACGCGCGTTTTGTGTAGCGTCGCGCGTTTCCGAAGTTTACGTCGTTCGGCGGTTAGGTCCCACAGCCATCGCGCCCGAAATTCGTACGACTTTTTTTAATTTTTCGTTTTCGCTGGCCACCGACGACGCGTCCAAGAAAACACCATACGCCGTACGCGGTTCGCGAATGGGAAAACGCTCGGTGCCCGCGACGGGAGGGACAACACCGTCCCTACGGTACGACGTTACGGACAACCGTCCTCGGGTTGTTCGTCCCGAGCGGCTTAGTTTTTCCGTTCGTCCCCCACCCCGTCCCACCAAGGGTCGTTTTTCGTTGTGTTCGGTCGTTCGATTGTACGCGTTCGCGTACCGGCCAGATATTCCGTTATTCACCGACGTAACGTAAATCGATTGTACGCGACATTAATAAAACCGAACCGATCGGTCGTGTGAACGACGTGGTCTTCAGAAAATCGAAAACAATCGCGAGCGGCCGACATACGTAACCAAACGCGTTCGTGTTATTCCGCGTTAGTTCTTGGCGAACTATTTGTTCGCTTTTGCCAAACGTTCGTACGGATCTCGTCCGTCGATTCGAACGCGCGCGCGCAATTTCGTCCACTCGTTCGCCGTCGCGGCCGCTACGGACGTATTCGAGCCGCGAACGCGGACGGACCACGTAACTAAAAAACCGAAACTACCGGCCAGCCGCACGATCCCGATTCGTAAATGGAACGTTTTTCGCGTTTATTTCCCGGCCTACTAAATCGGCGGCGGCCCGCGGTAGTTTACTCGTTTCCCCTTCATGGGCATCCACCTCGGTGAACGTCGATACCGACGGCGGGCGCGCTAGCCTTAATCGCCGCGCGCGTTTCCCGCATTTTATCGACGCGTTATGGGCCCATTGTCGACGCGATTATTATTGTTGCCTACCCACCGTACGCGCGCGGTTCGGCCGCGATTATTATTATTATTGTTGGTGTCGTATAACGCCGGCCCGTCGTTCGCCGTACGTCGAATTCCCGGGGAGAAAACCGTAAGAATTGAAAGCGAGAGTAACGTACATGAACCGATTCATTCGTCCGCACGTTCCGGACTGATAAAATCTAATTAACTATCGATCGCCGTCGGATATCGACACAGTGACCCGTCGGCTTTTTTCGTACGAATTTATCGACGACATTTTCACGACGCGGTCCGTAGGCATTCGCGCCGCCCGTGGAGCGTTACTCTTGGCGTCCGCGCCAAGACAAAACACATGTACATACACACATAAAGGCCGTCGTGTACGCTCCGAATACGACGCAGGAGCGAATAATTGTAACGCGACCACCACGCGATCGATAAAAAAAATTATCGAGACGACCTGAGTGCAACGACAACGTTTCGCTACATAAATCGCTAAATGATACGGGTTATTTTACGGTTTTTAAAATATTTCGGGAATTTTCCTCGCGTCCCCGTATTCGGTTACAACGCCGTTACGCCGCTCCAATCGTCCGCCGGAATTGGCGCTTGACCGGCCAGGTCGGCGACGGGCTGTGTTCGTTTTCGGCCCGTGCGGAGACGCGTTGTCCGCCGTTCGGAGCTATCGGCCATGTCGGTCGTCCGTTCTCGCGCCGTCAATTTATCGAAATAACAAACCGAACGTTCGGCGCCTTCTCGTTTTCGGCGTGCGTAGTTTGTCGCGTGCGTTTTCGTGTTCCGCCGGACATAACGAATCGCTGTACCGAAACGGACACGTATTTTACGAACGCGCGTCGTTCACCGACGTAATATTCACGATTCGCGCGTCTTCGGCGTTTCTGATCGCGGCTCGTTCTTTGTTTACGTACCGAACACGGACATATTACGTACGTTTGTGCAACGCGGAAACGAACGGTCCTCGAACGGCGTTTAAGAGCGACATAAATTATTCGTTATCGGGACGGGATAACTCCCGCGTGTTTGTCGTAAACCACGGTCGAACGCACTTGACGCGGTTTGAAGTGACGTACTCGAAAGCCGACACCCGGGGACATTCGTCGCCATTGTCTCGCGATTGCCGCTGTTCCGAGCCCCGGGTATTTAACCCGGTCACGGGTTTCCTTCGTGTGACCCCGAAAATGGAACGGCCGAAAGTAATAACGGTCCTATTTACACGGACCGAGTGTCCGCCGGCGGTCGCGGAATGACGGGAATCCAAAAACGACGACGGGACCCGGTAACGAAACGAAGGCCGCGATTCCGCCGCTAGCGACGTTTAAATGTCCGTCGTCGCGTTACGAATTCGGGACGGCGCGCCCGTTCGCGTTTCGTTTCACACAAACGGCGTCGCCGTCGGCTAATCTCAGGTTCATCCGACTTTAAAACCGTGGCCAGATCGGACGATCCGTCCTATTACGACTACGTTTTCACCGAATTCCAAGTCGGTTCCGTAGTTGGTTCGTCTAACCGCGTTATAACGTCTACCACTGTCCGCGGTGGTATACGCAAGTCATAAACATTATTGGGTGCCCGACTACGTCGGACGCCGACGACACGCTTAACCTAAAATTAAACGTTTCCGAGTCGACGCCGCCGTTAACCAGGCGCGTATTCTTCGCGATCGTTTATTCGAAACGGGTCGGACGGTGTCCCATACGACGACACGTTTTCCGCCGTTTCCATTTCGCCGCGTTCCGTCCGTTATTACGTTCCGTCACGAGGACGTTACCCCGCACGACACAAAACGCGACTCCGTAATAGTATCGAAATTCGATTAGCGCGCCCGGGCACCATACTACACGAGGGTCCAGAGAGAAAACCGCTTTACCAACGATACGGTTCGAAGCGAAGTTCGACATTTTTACGAATAATAATTCTATCGAAAACTGTCCGTCACGTCTTTTATATATGTGTGTATTGATAACGTTACCGGTCACTTGACCGATAATTTCGGTTTGCGTTCGTTTCTCCGTTTAAAGGGTGGACAATTGATTTCGAACGTGTTTACGTTTCGCCCTATTCAATAGCGCAGGGGGTGGGAACGTCTAATGGGAAATACACCGCCGCGACGAAACGCCGAAATTGACGTCGCGAGTAACGTTTTATCGGCGGTACGACGGCCCTTCGGCTAATTCGGTGTTTTCCACCGTCCCGGAGGACCGTCGTCCCGTGACGCGCGTACCCGCGGACAATAAAGACGACCGAACCGGCGGTTATCGTCGGGCGACGGGCGTTGTTTGCGTTAGGCGCGTGTGCGGGTGTGACGCGCGCGTGTGTACCACTAAACGGGACCGGTGGACACGACGAATGCGCAAATACACGGGGCGGGGTGGTAGGCCCGACCAATCTCGGAACTGATTAGCGGCGCGCGTAATTGTGAAGAGCGACGACGCGGTGGCGATTTAGATAAAGGCCGTGTTGCCGGTGGTGATTCACGCGTTCCACGCGGCGTACGGCTGACGTTGCCAACGAACGACGGGCACTCGAGGGGATTTTCCGCGGTCGGAAGCGTCGCGCGCTCGGCCGACCGAGTCTTGATTTCGTTACGACCGAAACAAATATACGCGCTTACGAAAATGACGTCGTCGTCACCTGGCCGTATTATTATTAGTCGCGTCGGCCGCGCGAATCCGCGAACAACGCCGTTAAGCCGACGATTAATGGCCGTCGTACGGGGCCCGTCCCCTCGTCGATTGCGTAGTCGGGCGCGGGTTTCGCAACGCCGTACGCTCAGGCCGCCGCGAACGCGCCCGTCGTCGTACGACGTTATTTCGCCGGCCAAGTCGACCGAATTTTCCGCTAGTTCGTTCGCACCGGTGGCGGCGGTCGCGCGCTTCCATAAACGTTCGAAACGGTTCTTTTCGCGTCGCTTTCGCCACCGGAACAGCGGCCGCGTTGTTAACACGGAATGGACGACGAACGTACACCGAAACGTATACGGGTTTTCTCGTTTAGGCCACTTATTATTGTTCGAAATTCGGCTAAAAACCGAACGCGTTCAGATCGCACGATTTTTTACGTTACCGTACGGAATCGATCACGTATTAAAAAAAAACTAGTCGGGCTTATCGGGCGGAAAATTTTGAAAGGAACTTCTTAACGCGTGGAGAGCGACTCGAACGGTGGCCGGACTTTTCGACGTCTTTTAACCGTTAGACGCCGCACAACCTTGGCACGCGCGTTGGTCCGTTGCGCAACGTAATTGTCGCTTGACAAAATCGCTAAATACGTACGAACGTATTTTTTTCGCCGGCGCGTCCGTTCCATTTCTATTCACGAACAAACGTCGGCGGGCCGACGTTCGTAGCGAAATACGACGAAACGTATTCGGCTGGCGCGTAACCGAAACAACAACGTTTTCGTAAATTCGATGAAATGTCGGTTTGGGCCGGACGTATTTGGTAAAACGCTACGCACGATTGCGCGCGGCGCGTAAAACCCGATACGTATTTGGCGTTGTACGGGATTTTCGGGTTTTTGGCGGGGCGTATTTTGGAACGTTGGAGTACTAAAAAACCGGTCGTGTACGTTTCGAAAAGGACGCACCCGAACGCAGACGTAATTTGAAATAATCGTCGGGCGTTTGTAATAAATTATTAAATCAATTAAAATAAAACGTTCGGTTTTTTCGCGCGAACCAAAAGCGCCGTATACAACGGCGGCCGTACAAACGTTTGTTTGGTGAATGAAATTTTTGGCGCGCGTTGTTCGAAAATTAAACGCCGGTTTTCCGGCGGTAAAATTCGTTACGCCGTCGTTTCGTTCGGCTCGCGTATTTCATACGCTTACGGGACGTACTCGGTAACCGTGCCGCTTTCGCGCTACGTTTACGCTATTTCGAAATTCGACGGGCCACGAGCCGCGGGCGTTACGAGAACGCCGATTTTACGAATTGCCGTTTTTCGTCTTGTACGCGGTCGGCAATAATCGTAACGCGCCCGTACGGCGATTGAAAACCGCGGACGACGGCCGCGTTTGATACATTCGTGAATATGAAGTTTTACGCGTACAACAATATCGGAGCCGACCGAGTGGGTGGTGTTCACACGACGCCGTCGTTCGTCTCGTGACTTTTTAATTCGGCTAAATGATACGACGGTTCGGCTCTGACGCGAAACGTTCCGATATTGTGGCCGTGAGTCGACAATTGTCGGATAGGAACGAACTCGCGGGCGCGTCGTACGTGATTGACGGCGCGT
The DNA here is from genome assembly GCA_025469175.1 of Geopemphigus sp. TES_GeoC_2020. Classification (NCBI taxonomy): domain Eukaryota; kingdom Metazoa; phylum Arthropoda; class Insecta; order Hemiptera; family Aphididae; genus Geopemphigus; species Geopemphigus sp. TES_GeoC_2020. The sequence continues at coordinate 22,585 of JAIPRN010000455.1, read as the reverse complement.
ATTTTTTTCGTGGGGGGGGGGCCAGGGTATCTTTGTTTTTTTTTTAGTAAAATATTATTTATTATTATTATTGGCCGAACGTAGTTTTTGAAAGTCGCGGATTTACGCGAATGTCCGTTAGTTTCTCGAGGGAAACGCACGTGTGGACGGACGGACGGACGGACAGACGTCGGGAGCGCTCGAATTTTATCGCGGTCGTAAAACTCTCCGGAGATAAAAGCCCTTTCCGACAGTTGAACGCCCGGTACTTATATAAATAAACGCGGGGCCCCGGCGTTGATTGAGCTAAAGCTTAACCGGTACGATTCACGGCGGAGATAAGGCGAATTCGTTCGGCTCTAGTGTCGATTTATATATACACCGTAGTCGACCGTGGTGAAGAGCGCGTAAAAAGAGCAAACGAAAACCCGTCGACACTACCGTCGTATTACGTCACGTCTCGTCTAATTACGACGCACGAACAATCACGCGCGTCTCTAATCTCCGGAGTAATTTATAGAGACCGTCGAATCGTAGAAATCAACGCGTATGTACGACGGCGAGCTGCGCTCGTGTTCTCGGCGCGCAACCTCGAGACGGTTCGAGTTATCGATTCTTGGCCGTCCATTAAACGATCGATTCCCCGGCTCGGACGGCCGTGCACGCGCCGTCGTTTCGTGAATTTCGTTTAGCCGACGGGCCACGAATCGCGGTACGTTTATTTTTTTTTTACCCGGCGCCGTATAGTCCTAACCGGTCGGCTTTTCGTTGGCGCGAAATTCGGTCGTCTCCGCCGTGTCGGTGACGTTAAATTCGTGTATCGACCAGCGTTGGTAACGTTTTTTTTTTTTTTTTTTTCGTCGCGAGAGTGGTCACGCCGTTATTGTAACACGTTTAAGTGTCGTTTCCTCTTTTTTAATCCGCATATTGTAATCTCGTTTACGTGCTCGGACGCGCAAGGTCGAAACAGTCTTCGGAAATTGTACGCTGTAAATTATCGTTTTAAACGTTCCGTTGACGGGTTTTTCGAAAATCGTCCGTCGTTGTTTTTTTACGCGCGCGTATATATATATATATATATACGTATATCTGGTACGAGATCCCGCGGGCCAACGCCGACGACTTTTTCGTTCGCGTTTTATATAAATCGCCGAAATCCTATGCGCGCTACAATTGTCCCGTTTCTCGTAGCCAAAATCGTTTTAGAGAGCAAGGTTGGCGATCGCGGAACGTCGACCGGCCGACGCTAGAGACGCAAGTATTGTAAGATCGTTCGGCGGAAATTTACCGGCCCGAAAAAATATATCGCGATATATTTTACCACCGCCGGTATTGATTTTATAACCGTCGTCGGGCCGTCGGTATGGAAAAAGAACCGAAACGGATATTTGGACAATTTGAACGGGACGGTTTTTTACCTCCAAACGGCTCCGGCGAGAAAACTGCGAGATCGGCAATGTAAAACGAAAATAACCGCGTAAATATCGACGTTTCTTTTACGCGGAAGAACGTTTCCGGACGTTGTAATTGAACGCGAAAAAATGACCGTCGGTCGACAAAAAAAAAACGTTCCTCGCTTCGTACGTTCAGACACGTTTAGTTTTACCCGAAACTATTGAAAATCGTTCTTTTGTTTTTTGGAAAATAAAATTCGCACCGTTAAAAACGTTCGTTCCGAGTTGGTCGTTAATTTTCCACGATCGTTTTAAACTTTACGAAAACGTTAAATTTCGTTCGTTAGCGTCGGATGACCGCCGCCGAATGAACGTCAATTTCCCGGGAAATTATTGTCATTTAAACGAAATCGTCAAGACGAACGACGGAATCGAATTAAAAGTTTCGTACGTCGAAAAATTTCGTTAAAAATTACGTTCACGAAACGGCCGCGTTTGGATTTTTGAAAACAACGGAAATACGTTTACGATTTTCGTTTTGTTATAGCCGTAAATAGGTTAATTTTAGCGCGAAAGTTGAGAATTATTCGCTACGAACCGAAAAACCGAACGAAACTTACGAATATAACGAGAGCCGTCGCCGTTCGTGGTACGCTCCACGTACGTCGGTCCTTTTTTTTTTGTCTCTCGTCACGATACACTACAAACCGCACAATATATAAACAGAGGCGGTCGCCCTATTGCGTCGGCCATTCTTTTCGTTACGAAGTGTGACACAGGATACGGATTCGAAATCCGTCGCGTTCGAACGTAAAACGACAAAACAACAGCGGGCGCGTCGTCCCGTCGCCGTGACACCATAACGATATAAACGGTGGAGCGTCGTCGAAAGCTGGAGGTTAGCCCGATTTCTTGGCCGGAAATCGGACGACGGTGTTTTTACCGAAAACCGCGTTCGAACGGGACGGGCGGCATTTCGACATTGTTCCGAGTACGATGGAAGACGAGAGACGGTTCGCCAAAACAGTACGATAAACAGAGCTATTGGGATGTTCCGAAAATTAACCGATTTCATTGACCTTTCGCACAGGCGTCCGTCGAGACGTTCTGAAATCGGACGGTTCGCGCGTTAATCGGCCGCGGACGAAAGGTTCGTAATCGAGGACGAACGATTTTCAAAACAGCCGGATATAGAAATAGATCATACGCGTAATTCGTTGGACTTTCCGTGGGCCGACCGACCCTTGAGCGATACGGACGATTCTCCCGGTGCCGAGTAAAAGAATATTTACCTTCCGCTATTCGTCGGCGATAGTAAATCGTTTGCGCCACCGTAGAGCTGCCGAAAAAGTCCCCGCGGTAACAATTTACCCGATTTCGTTCCCGCCGGCACGCAAAGATAACTTCGATACAAGGAAAACCTATTAGGTTACACGGCCGAAGATTAACGATGGTTTCGTAAACTTTACGGCGGGGCAACACGGACGGCGCGTTCGGTTCGGGCGACTACGTTCGCCGGCACTTAAAAATTCGTACCGTCTCGCTTAGGCGAAGCGGCAATGAAACTTTCCGCGCGGAATAAATGAATAATACGACGCGCGGTTATAATTTACGAAAATCGTTTATTTTCAATTTCGGGACGATAAATATACGTCGGGCGAATAACCGCTAGCGAGATAAACGCGTACGCGGACCGTTAATATTCGGCGAGCCGATTCCGGGCTCACGCGCAACAGGAGGCTACCCGTAAAAGCGGAGAATAGTTTCGATCGAGGTCGCGCGATATTCGACCAATGGCAGGTCGAAATGGCTTTTTCGTGTCCGAAGATGTCGTTTGCTATAAAGTGCGACACACACACGTACGTACGTTCGTTTTAAAAATGGCGAAAAATTATTTTCGAAAGCTTCGGAATTTAGCCGTGCGACGGAACAGTTATAGGATTACTGAACGATTTAATTGCCCGGCGTTCCGCGAGTTGTAATACCTAAAATTTACGGCGTACACGAATATAAAATTATACGTATATACAATTCGTGTTGGAATACGACGAAATAGGAAAAACGTTTAAAAAAAGAGCCTTCTGTTTTTCACTATAAAAATAGTACTATATAAGTAAAGCGAAGAAGACTTAGGGGACGTTCTTTTTTTTTTTTAAGAGAATCCAATTATCTTAGACGCTTAACGGAAAAACGAAAGTTATTGCGGTTTTACAATGACGAATTTGTTTTCTTCCTTTTTTTCTCTCCGGGTAAAGCGTTTTTCGGCTAGGGAATTTTCCCTTTTTCGTTTTTCCGAAAAAATCCCGACAACGAAACAAACACGAAAAACGGGTGGGGATGGGCGGCGGTGGTTTGGCCAAAACGAATTAATACGTTTTACGCGTATCCGTTAATCCGTATATTCCGCTTAAATTGAAATAGATCGCCGTATCGGATGGATATATTTTCATTACAATTTCGTCGTCGCGAATCGGTCATCGAAATCGGATCGTTTCGTTTGAACGAATAAACCTGTCACGAACACCGCCGCGAACATTCTAATTAAAAGCCGAGAAGGAAATTCTCGTACACCGAACGTTTATATTACGCTTAACGCATTTTTCCGTCGGCTTCTTCCTCGAAAGCGATATTACGATTAAATTATAATAATCGTTTACCGCGAAGACTGAAAATAATTTTCCGCGTGCGCCGACAACACTGAGGTGTATGCGTTGACCATTTATAACATTATTACAGAGAATTAGCCGAACGTATTCGGTACCGATAGTGAAAACACGAAATACGACATCAGTTAACGGAAAAGCGGACAAATAAGGATAATACCTAATGACCTTAAGGCGGGTTTTCAAAAACGTATTACGTAAAAAATATCGCGTTTCAAATATTATTCGTCTAAGTATCGTATCGCGTACATTTATAACCGATTATTATTCGAAAACGATTCCCCGAATGGAATTAATCTTAATAGTCGCCGAATCGGGCTAAATTTCGTTCGGGACTCTCAAACTGTAGCGATTATTGTAAACGTAAATTTTTTTCGAATTTTTTACCGTTAAAAGTCGACACTTGGACATTCGTAAACATAGCCTTTGCACAGTAAATTACTCGTGTTATAGGTACGAAAATCTATGGTCAGTCGTGCGATATACAAACTCAATGTTTTCAAATTCGGCGTTTTTTAAGTTGTAGATATAACGTCGTCTCAAAAATCATAATTAAACGTATAAAACGGGTATTCCGATAATTTACGTCGTATCGAATGTCGTAAATCGTATCGATTTCGTTTTATTTTATTCCCCCGACGATTCCGTACAAGAGCCAGAAGAAAAAGAAATATACGCGTATGTGTGTGTGTATATATATATGTATAGTAACGGGTGATTTGGATATTTTTCAGCGAAAAAGCTTCGAAACGGTCGTAATGTTCGAAAAAGTTCTTGAAAACACTAAAATCTCCCGTCGGACGCGACATACGCAGTGCGCGGCTTTTGTGGCGAGAATGGTTTTCGGGAGTCGTAAAAATAACCCTGCGTGGCGGCGATGCCGAAGGGATGCTGTAGCGGTGGGTCGTGTGGAAGAGAGTATGTTACATTTATCGGAAACGCGTATCGTGTCGTGTGAGCAATATACACAACGGCGCGACGGGTAGTGGAACGGGAAGAGTCGTTGAAAGATTTGTGGGTCAAGTATGGGGCCGCTCTAGTAGGAGCGCATCGATTCATCCTTCGATGGGAACAAAACCGTTCTCTCCCTCCCCCTGTACGGTTTCCTTAGGGAAGAGCGAAAAAAAATTCGTCCCGGATATCTAGTGACGAAGCGGATTCTTTTTTATGGGATTCGCGCGGCGATTCGATAAAGCCGAACACTGGGCGAGCGTACGGTCCTTTTTCGAGATGGTTTCGACGATAAAATTATTACGCCGGTATCGATTAAAACGCGAACGAATTATAACGCGTGTTTCCGTATCGTATACACTACCGTCTAAACGCCACCGTACATGGTGAACCTAATCGTGATGCGCGAGCCGAGTGTCCGTCCCGCGAGTTCGACGTTTCTATAACTTTTCGGTTGTGAATGGTTTACGCGACGACGGGCAGTCCCTCGCGTTTCGGAACGACGAACGTGTTACTGTTGTCCGCGCGAACACCTCCTCCGTCGTTCGGGCAATCGGAACGTTCCTTCCGATCAACGATTAGGAAACCCGATACGTGTAAGTGCACTTCGATATTCCGCAGCCCGCGGAACGTAATACTTCTTATTTATATACGCGTCTATTGGGTCGTTACGGACGTTTAATCGATACACGTTCGCCGTCAAAGGTTCCCGACGTTATTAATCCCTTCGGTGATCGAGACCGGCGCGAAACGCTTCGACTACGTCGACCTAAAACCGTCGCTAAAATGGCGTATCGATTAGACGTGGCATTTCCGCCGGCGAGTTCTTTATTCGTTTTTCAGCGACGGTAATGTTCGACATAAACTCCGGCGTGTACCGCCCACCCGCGACACTACCTATACGATATTTTCGAAACGAATTTCGAGTAAACGTTCGTACTCTCCCGGCCCGCGATCGATAATAGCGCGCCTCTAAAATTCGCAACGCGAACCGTTACGTTTATTTACCCACGACGGCTCCAGTCGCACACCGGTTTAATCGAAAACGCTCGGGATTCGTTCGTTCACTGGACGACACACCGTCCGTAATATCCGCGAATCGGTCGAATATAAAAGAAACCAGTCGCTGGCGGATTAATACGCTTTCGCACGCCCGTGTACGAGTTGTGGTATTACATACACGGCGACGGCGTATCGTAACAATTCTGTTCGCGCGTCCGTCAATATTTATCGGCCGCTCCGGTGTCAGGTATTACGACGAACGAGTAGGCACTCTCCGAAATTTTCGACAAAACGAAATTCTCGTATGGACAACTGTCTCGGACGGGCGGGTGGATTCGTTGTTAAAAAATAATACGCCACGCGGCCAGAGATTAGTTGAACGTTTCAAAGCAGGAATTTACCGGACGGGCCCTGGTGCAAACCGCTGAGGTCCCTTTTGTCAGGCGCTCCTGGGACGGGGTGGGAGTAATTATATTTAATAACGTTCGTAGAAAAGCGCGTCATCGAAATTTCCTGTTACGTTTTCGGCCATCGAATATCGAAAATCGTTCGTTTCGCGCAAAACGAACCGAAAAAAATTAGTGACCCAGCGCTTTCAAATATCGTTAGAGCGTATCCGCTTTGTATTAGAAAAACGTCGGGCTGAAAAATTAACGGTTTATTCGCTTCCAAACGAAAATAACGTCTGGAAAACTAGTTTGTCCCTTAATGGCGTTTCGGACCGTATAAATGGAAAACAGCGTGCCGAGGGGAATTTTGCGGCCATTGGGAAGACGAGGCCGCCGCCGACGGGCATTCCCCGAAGTGTTTTGACGCAGTTAAGTAGTTATTAAACGACTACCCCGGGCGAGGACACACGGACGGCATTAAGAGTTTCGCACCCCTCGTGTCCGAACGAAACGGAGTCCCTCGGAGGGCTCGTTCGAAATATAAGTTATTTCCTATATACGGTTCGGACGCAATGTTCATGACGGCGGCGGCGGCGAAATATCGACCGATATATTAATATTTGCCGGAAAATAATTTTTACGCGTTCTCCCACGCGCACGGTTCAAACCATATCGCGTTTCGTTTAAAACGATATTATTATCAGTGGTGAGATCATATCTTTACAAAAACGGAATTGTTCGATCGAAAACGAGTAATATATATATATATATAATTTATTACACGTTCTCGTTAACCGAACGCCAACCCGTAAAAACGTAATTGTATTTCGGCGAAACCTGATCGATTTTCTAACGATTTCAAACGACGCGCGGTATTGTCCGGTGATATTTTACGAACATTTTTTTGTAACGTTATTCCCGATCGTTGCGCAAAACATAAAAAATGGTGATCATCGAACGTCATACGAGTGGCGGTTAGGTTTTTCGAAGATCTTCTTCGCACGTTCTATTCCGTATTTTCCCGTTAGTTTTAACCGTTTCGGACCGCGTTCGTCGTAATCACGCGTCGTTTACTTTTACGATTACAAACATTTTTTAAAATTATACGAAATCACTCGGCCAGCGATAGCGGCGCGCATCCGTAAAATCCGTACGCCCAGCAAGCACGGTCGGCCGCGTTACGCAATTCGAAACGTCCCAATACGTTTCGATTGTATAATAAATATCGTCAGCGAAACGAAAAAATTGGCCGTTTGTCGAACACATTGTGCCGGCCGTTCGACTTTTTTGTTCTACTTGACAGCTGTCATTAGTAGTAGAGTCCGAAGTAATATTTCGTTTTTTATCGCTTACGGACCGAACCCATTTCCTGTTTGAAAACTGAAAAAAAACACACACACACAATACGTTCTTATATAGTACACGGTAATTGAACATGAACAAAATATGTACGTATAACTAATTTCTAATTTCTATTTTTTGTAATTTGTTCGTAATTATCGTATATATATCTATATCGTAAAATATCGCGCGTACATTTCGTTTCATCGCGTCACAGTGGTATCGGGAATACATAATATTCACGACGAAAAACGAATTCTTATTTGATCGCCCAATCATTTTTAACGACAATTATGTTCTCACTTCTGTACATTATTATCCGTAATGCGTAAAGATAACATGGTCGTTTTCATTAAAAGAATTTTCATAAAAAGAAAATTCACGCACGTACGATGTAATTTTTGTTCAATAGTGTTAGATTTTCAACGACTCGTGAACACTTACAACGGCAAATCGTACACGAGGCGATTTTTCACTAGCAAGCTAGCGACATTTCGAGCGAATTTTACTCCGGCGTCTTTTCTTCCGGTATCGCGTCGAAATAATTACGGCATTATTTCCGGACTGTTTTCGAAATCGTATCCTCTCGCGAACTTTTGATTTTCAAACGGCGACCGAACGTTTTTTCTAGTCTTTTTTACGTTCTAAGCGAAGCGAATAACGTGGGGAGTTTTTTTTTCATTTTGACCGCAAACGCTTTTTCCGTATACGATCGTCTCGACCATACGATACGAGTCCGGTAGCAAAATTGTATTTAGTCGGCACTTTATTTGACACGTTTTTCGGCAGTTTCGTGCGACGCGTAAACGAAGTTGACAGGAAAATTGTCAAAAAAAAAAACCGATAAAATTGTCGACGTAACAGTTTTGTACTTTTTTCGAGGGCTCGAAACGTAACACGCGCAGCCTAGACGTATTATTATAAATATTAACAGTTCAACAATGTCAATTAGCCGTGAACGGACAACTAGCGTCGTTGAGAATCGCGTGTCGAATAAAAAAATGTTCGATCGCCATTTTCGAAGATATTATTCGACTCTCAAATTTCGTTCGTACGCAACACGCGGCTTTTCGTTTATTGACTGAAGAACGTTTGTGCTTCGAACAACCCGGAATCGTTTCTTAAAAATTCGAAAAATTCGGCCGTAGAACCGCTGCCGCGACATCCACGGGTTTGGGGGCTACTTTCGCGCCATTTTCGTATTGAATTTCGCGCAAACGCGTCGAAAAATGTAACCCCAGAACCGAAGATAGAGTCACGTCCCGCCAGTGAATGTAAATATATATATAAAGCGAAAAATTAACGTAGCCGACCGTTATTTCCGTATTGTATTGTTCGCCCGTTCGATAATTAATAGCTTAAAAAAAGGTCCCGGAATATACGAAACGGCGAAAACCGGAATGAAATCGATACGCGGTAGTTTCGCGGAGCGTTTACTCGTCGGGGGGCCCGTAAACGTTACGGAACTATTCCGTTTTACGGGGAAAATAATTCGCCGTTTACGACGCGCGTTCCAACCCTACGCCGTTTTCATTTCGTTTTCCGACATTTCGATATATATATATATATATTTTTTGTTTTTTCGGCGTTCAAATGTCGCGTAGACACACGAGCCATCGCTACAGACACTCGGCCACTATATACACGTAAAGACCGCGTAAACGTTCTCCTAAATGTATAATACACGTGCGCGCACGGCCTATTCTCGTAGCGGTTCGGCGGAGGTATAAAACGCGTTATATCCGAAAGATTATTTACTGGAGCGCGGAAATGACGACGCCGGGTGTACGTTTATATATATATATATATATATACACACGAAAACCATTAACGTTTCGGTAGAGCACGGTCATCGAAAAAGCGTAATTCACGGGCTTTTCCGAGGAAAATATCGTTTTCTTCGTACCGTCGTATCCGTTTCTCCGACGGCCCACTTTCGAACACGCGTGCGGCGGGCTTGCCACTTTCTGGCAGCGACGAATGCGTCCTGTTTACGTGGCCTATATAGATTTTTGCACCGTCATAACGCTCGTACAACTCGCGAGAAATTGAGTGGAAAGAAAATAGAAACGCGTTCGCGACGACGGCGGTTCGACGACAATCGATCGTTTAACGATACACACACACACACACGTACGTATATCTCGATCGACGATACAACGCCGTATCAAAGTATATGATCGGATTTTCGACGAACGTTGGCTGCCCCGATCCGAGACTTGATTCGGTCCGATTTCGAAAATTCGGATACGGTTCGAGCCGTTTTTGAAGGTACGTGAAAGGGATTTTCGGAGAAAAATCAGAGAGTAGGACGGATGGATGATCACGGGGATTGGAGTAGTGTTCCGGAAAAGAACGGGTTTTCTCTTCAAACGCGTTCTTAGATTTCCGTCACCGAGACGTTTTTCCGTATTACTTACGACGTCCCGGGTCAATGATAATAACGTTACGAAATGCGCCCGACGGACAGTCGAGCGCGTCGCAAACAAAAATCGTCTCCTAGCTAAATCCTAAACGTCAACATTCCGAACGCCCGAGAAATCGAGTGTTTTTAGTTCGTCGTTTATTTACGGTCGCCTCGATGTGTTCCGTCTCGTGTGTGACGACGACGGATGTCTAGATACAGTTTTCGCCCGGACGGATTCGTTCCGCCGAATAGTTTCCACCCGAAACAATACCGGGACCGTTTGCTAGTGTACGAAAAATGTACGCGCGACGTGTTCGCTACGTAAGGAAACACCCATCCAATAATAATTATGATTACGTCGTGTCGTTGCCGCCCCGTCCGCGCGTATTACGTCGTACGGATCGCGTGTCGTATGTCGACCGATGTTTGTTTGCACGTCTACGACCCTAACCAATAACGACGGTAGTGTTTATAAATACCGCGAGAAGACACGTATGTGAAACGAACGTAACGGGTCCGACGGTACGCGTAACGAAACGGTATAATTACGCGCGTTTCGAAAACCATGTCCCGGGCCCGTACGGAACCGGTGGGACACGCGAGAAACGTGAAAACTCGAAAGTTCGCGGGAACCAAAAACGCCCCCGTCCATATGCGATACGCCCCGCAATCGTTGGCCGCGCCAATAATCGGTATTAAATATTCGTACGCGCGGCCGTTTCCGGGCGCAAACACCGCGCGTAGGCAACGATAATTACTACAAGTACGTGCGCGCCTCCTACGTCGTGCGGCACGCGTGCCCTCGTTATTCTCGCGAAACGATATTCGTAGCGCGTGTCGCGATAAAACGCGACGAATATACTCCACCGTCGAATGGTGCGTAAACGGCTTTTTGTCCAGGCCAGGGATTGCGGGGTCGCGCTCGCTTTCAATAAAGCGGACGCGGTTCGTGACGACCGTGTTCCGTCGAAATTGTCGTCGTGTTCAAACAATCGCGTATTACGTCGCACGCGTCGCCGAAAACAAATCGCGCGCCACTTCGAGTTTAAGCGTCACGATTTCTACCGTGGACTTTCGATCGACAGAAAGAACGTCTTTGGCCACGACGCGCGAGATATTATTTAATATGCGATCGTTCAAAAATGTTGGTAACGACGCCTGAATACAAACAATAACGAAAACGCCGTTGTTATATCGTCAGTTTTTATTCGATTAACGCGCCTGGCCCGTCGTATAGTTATAATACGAGTGTATAGGCTGGGCTTGAGGTTCGCGGTCGTGTTGCTACAGCACTGCGACGTTCCTCGAAACGGACTCGTGGATCGGGCAAATTGACGAAACGGGCGAAACGTAAACGGTATAAAAAATAGGTTTCACCCTTGTTATGATATGATAGCAACCGACGTCGTCCGTTGTTTGGAACAAAACCGATCGGTTTTTTTCACTCGTCGTGTCCAACACCGCTCGTCATCCCGCCGCGTTGTTGTTGTTATTATTACATCCCGGACGTTCCGCATAAACGACCCGCGAATACGGGGTTGACCCGATTAATATTACGCCGGTGTTCGACGAAAATCGATGGCGGGCACGCGCGTAAAACACTATCGCGTATATTTTTAGGCAAACGAAACGGGCGTCCGTGCGGCGGCGGGACCGCGCAGCGACCCGATGGCATACGTCGTGGGTAGCGAACACGGTATAACCTAGCTGGTTGTCGCGTGGGACATGACCAGGTTATCGCCTGGTAACGGCGGTATTGGGACGACGACGTTATCGGTACAACTTTATACAACGTAGCGTTCGAACGAGCGGAGGAGGGGGGCTTTAAATTTCGCGTCGCGTCGAACACGAACGACGACGTCCGGAATGGAAATGGACGAAAACGAAATACTCGACCTCGGGAATTGGCGAAGCGAATTCGGCGCGTTGAAAAATTAAACAGTCCGGTCGGTTTACGAATCGCTCGTACACGCGCGAAAATCGAAACGTTCGATATTGGTTACGTTCGCGACCCGCGCCATTTATACGATTTGAACGGTCGGACGGGATTACACGTATATATATATATATATATATATATATATATATTGCGCGACGCGACGCGAAAATCAACTATAAAGGAAGTTCTATAACGAACCGTGGTATTAGCGGTGAGCACGTCGGCCACGGAGTATTTAAATTATAAACTTTTCGAAATTTTACGACAAAAGCGACTACACCGTTCTATACGTTGTGTGGCATTATTCCGCTACGGTAAAACGCGCGGGTGTATGCGGCGCGTATTCGTAATCCGGGAAAAGACGTCTTACGGTAATAAAAACTCGGTCGATTACGGTTAGGCGGGAGGGGGGAACTTTTACGGTTTTATCGGTTTCGTCGGAAAGTTTTATTTCATTATTACGCGTTTTCGAATTACCCGTACATATCGTGCGTGGCGCGCCGATGGACGAAATTGAATATATACGCGGCGACGGCGATTTCAGATAAGGAACGACAAAGGTACGTCGAGAGTGACGGTTGAGCGGGTGCTTATGAATCACCGTCGCCTCGTTCCAACGATTTTATGGTCGATTTAGGCGCGGAAATTTCGCCGCGGCGTCCTGAACGACGATTATAATAAATGCCGGGGAAAAACGGTTTCGTGTCTCCGGGACGTTTTTCCTTTTCGCCGGGGGCGTCTACGAACTGTTCGCGTCGCGCAAAAGAAACGCGCTCCGGTTTCGTACGCGATACTCGGACCGTACGTTACTTAAGCGGTAACACGAACGGCGGGTTAATCGTCGCGTTTTCTGGTCAATTACATAATTTAGTATCGGGCTCTCGGTGTAAATAATCGATATTACACGATAGCAAATTACGTTTAACGGCGCGCCAAACCTAAAAGATAATACGGGCTTAAGTATTTTAACGCCGTTCGTGATATACGGACGTTATTACGGCACTACGTTTCGCGTATCAGTTTTTCGTCGCGGCGTAATTTTTCGAAATTCCCGCGAAGTTCGTTGAATATAATAACAATGGTATACGTACGTATTACGTTAATTATTTTCGACTTTGAACCTATATATTTATCGGTCAACGTATGCTGTATATAATTCACGTTATTTGACGTTTGAAACTTATCAGTTTCGAGCGATATTGGTAAACTATACAATATACTTTATATCGTTCGATTATAGCCAGTTTTTCTTTAAATATTATCGGCGTATTCCACGAACGAAAAACGCGCGTATACAATAGCTAACCGGCCGTGGCGAAAACGAAAAAACCCAAACGAACGCGTAATCAAGAATTGAGCGAAAATGGTTTAATAAAAACCGCGTAATTCGGGGCGAATATTTCGCGCGTGTACGTATAACAACACCTCGGTCCCGAAGCGGCTTACGTTTTCGTAATTACGACGGGCCCGTAGGCCTCAACGCGAGATACTTATCACTTAATTGAACCGAAATAGCTGTTGCTCCGGGGGCGACTGCTTTCGACGATAAATACGAACGAGTAGTATTCACGAAGGTATTATTCGTACTCGATTATTGTACGATCGGCGTACGGCCATGCCGCGCATATATTACCGACGACCTAAGTACGATCATCGTATAACATTACGTTGCCCGCGTAAACGCCTGCATACGAGAAGAAGACGCGGAACAACTGGCGAATCGTTTCCTCTTGGTGTGTGTGTGTGTGTGTATGTGTGTATGTGTATGTACGTTGTTTACGAATTATGACTTATTTGGAAACTCGTCCGGTCAAATTACGCCTCGCGATCGTAACGAGCCCCGCCCGATCGGCCGTCCGGAGTAAACAAGGTCGTTCTCCGTTTCGGTCAAAAATTCCGCCCGTCGTATCCGTTTGGAACTCGGTTTTCGTTTTAGGGAATTTCGTCTACACACCGTCCCGTTCTCCGTCGGACCAACGAGCTTTTTGTCACATTTTCCACGTTCACTTACCGCCAGTGCCGCTGTATGTTCGGTTTTCAATTAGTCTTTTAGCGTCCGTCGGGAAGCCAAACATAACATTGTAAATCGAAACGTTCGGTTTACAATAAGTTCGTACGAGTTTACTCGTAGTTTCGACAGGCGACCGTTAAGATTGTAAGTTTGAAAAACGAAAAACAACATTAATCGTAGAACTATAGAAATGTCCTGTTATCGTACAATTGTACACTGCGACATCCCACCCTCACCTAACCTCACCACGTTTGACGCCGAACTATATTATTAATAATGTTTTCCGTGTAAATGTAAAGTATTTAACTTTTGATTCTTGTTGGGGTTTGGGTCGTGACTCCCGGGGGCGTGGTTCCCCGGGAAGTACTGCATAATATATATATTCGCCTTAGGTAGCGTAACAGACCACCGACAAAATTCCTATGCCGGTGGAGTAAACTTGGGATACGTACAAGAACTTTAGCTCTAAATTGTATAAAACCGTACGACCGAAAATATGAACGATAATGTTTTCGAATATAAAGTCCGCTCGTCGAAAATACAGTTGCGGGCGCTCGTGTTCCGTTTTCCGATAAACGTACGAATTTCCATTTTCAACAGCACTCGACCGCGCCCGAATGATAATATCGGGAGCGAATTTCGATTAAAACGTCGAATGTTTTTTTAACGGTATCAACGCACGAACGAAAACGAACTACATGCCACCGCGTGTAAAGTACAAGCCGCCGAGTGTCCGACGTCACTTGGCCGAGATGTTTTTGTATTATTGAGCGTGATTAAAGAGGAGGGAACGGAAAATGTTCGCGTCGTGTCACCGATTTCGTTCTTTGTGGCGATCTTCGCGCTCTTCTTTTCGCCATTTTCGGTGGCGAACATCGGGCCCGACCCGTGGAACGCGCAATCTTTTCGTGGAGTCTGCGGAGTGGACGCGTAAACCGAGCGGTTTTCAACACGCGTGGTTCGTTTACGTCGGCACCGGGGGTCCGTGGGTCGATAAAGCCGGACGAGGGAAGTTTTTTCGGTCGGACCCGCGAAAACGCGTGTACATGTTTTTAGACTCGCGGAACGTATAACAACGGCCGATAAATTACCCGCGAATATTATTATTAATATCGAACACCGCTGTTATTATACGCGCACAGTGGAGCGTTAAAACGTTAAAAACGTTTCGCCGACAATTTATTCACGGCCCGTCGTAATATAACCGCCGTTAGCCCGAACAACAATTTACTAATGGAAACCCCCGAAACAAAAAGAAAAAAGGTTTATCCTAAACCGAGCGTTCGCATTATTTGTCGCCCAATCGATACGTATTATCAAAACGATTTTCGCGGTAAATACGCGAGTTAATATATCTATGCGAATCGAAATTCACGTAGCGGGTGTTTTTCGTCGGCCCCCGGGGGCTGTTGTTGGCACCTCTCCGTCGCTTTTTCTCCCTAGCATTTCGTTCGTTTAACGTCCGTCGACTAACCAACCGTCCCTCCCGTGCGCAGGTAAATAGGCCTCGCGGAGCGACGCGTCGCCGGCGGTCCGCCGTCGATGATGAACGGCGGCTGTACGGTCGCCGGTGGTCGTACGACGGTCGGCGGCGGCACGTGACCGCGATGAACGTCGGTGACCAGCAGCCGGGCGGCGGACGCGACGAAGCCGCGGCGGTCAATTACAAGACGAGGAAGCGGCCGGCGCACAACACGACGGTGTACACGATAACCCGTCCGGACTCGCCGGGCGGTCAGCAGCAGCAACAGCAAAGGCGCAGACCGCGGACATGGACGTGCGGCGGCGGCGGCGGCGGTGGCGGCTCGAGTCTGACCAGAAGTCGGACGTTCACGAGCAATTACGAACGGGCCATCTCGTCGCTGCTGTGGCAACCGTACGAGTGCCGGTCGTCCAGCAATTCGCTGGACGACGACGGCGACGTGGCCGTCTGGCTCAACTCCACCGGCCGGTACGAACCGTTGTCCAGCAGATCGTCGCTCAGCTTGTCGTCCATCGTACCGAGGTGAGCAACCCGTACGATTTTGTCTCGTGGTCGAAAAAAGGGTAGCCTATCCCTTTAAGGCGTCTTTAAAACCGTAAGGAAAGTCATTTTGACGGAGGAATAATTTCGTTACGAAGTGTTCCTCTCAATTCTTCGTACACTTCCGACCTGCGCGTGAAAAGAGTCACGCGCGCGTCAATAATGATCGTTCATGTCTGAATGTAACTCCTTAACGACCGTCCTCGTTCCCCGTAAAAAATTCGGGTAAAAGGTCGTTAATGATTTTGATTTTTTTTTTTAATCGTACCTTACGCTCGTTCGGAATTTATAAATTTTTCACGTCGTCGAACGGTGTTTAAAAAAAAAATATTTAAATCGATCGAATTACTTACGTGAAACGCTTTTAAAAGCGACGACGGACGGAATTGTCCTAAATTGTTCTTTTTAAAAACGCTTCGTCGTATCGCCGATTGTTTTTCGTGTTAGTCGGCCCGAAGTAAAAGCGAAAGCTTTCTTCGGTGTGTTTTATGTGTAAACGCATACAGCGTATATTATTCTACTTATTATTTATTAAGTATCGTATTAACTGCGGGCTATACAGCGTGCCTCTTAACGACCAGGTAGACCTTTCCACGGCAAATCGATAATTTTGAATTTAGCTTTTCGGCAGTAAATTGCATGTGTCAATCATTCACGTACGTACGCCTTCATAATACGCGTATCCGAACGGTGCCAGCTCTTATCGTTATTATTCGTCTCTTATATTCAATTTTTTTAATAAGCGTCAGTCACTTTAAAAAAAACAATTCGCGTTTATAGGTTTATATTTTTTGTTCGAGCTTCAAAAACGAAACGAAAATCGTAAACAGACATGAGCTCATATATACGTATGATTGATGGACACGCAAAAAAACAACGAAATCGGACATGTTTTAACGAACGCGACTGGATTTAATTAAACGAAACTGTAATCTTTATTACGATAAACTATTATTCGAACGAAATCCGCGAATTTTTAACTTATAAAAGTCCATATATATATATATATTTAGTTCAAAAATCCCGAAATCGGATTCTATAAAAGTATTATTTTCGCTTTGAACGTTTTTTCTCGTTGTTGTTGTTTTATAACGTACTTCTGTAATTCGAGTCGGTAAAACGAAATTCCGAATTATATCGGTACGCCGCGGATGGAAACGGATTACACGCGAAACCGTTGGAACGTATCGTTACGAACCATTTACTTTGGAAAAACAAGATACAATACACACAGCGGAAATACTAAATTTTCTCGGCATCACAGTCCAACACCTCTGATCGACCATATTTATGTAAACGTACGTACGCGAGTTAACGGCAACGAAGCGAATTCCCTCTTATTTAATAATATAGAACATATTGGATTAATAATCGTTTCTGTCGCGTAGATAAAACGTAATCTCGGTACATCCGCGGCACTAACGTAACGCAAAAAATGTACCGAACCAAGTGGACTGAGCGGGGAACCGTGTGTTTACGAATATCGTAGACGACGAAGTGCCCTCCTATCTGGAAAAGACTACTTAAAAATGCCGTTTCCTTCCGAGTTCTAACGTACGTTAATATAAAGCTGCCGGCGATAACAATACCGGTATTTCACGGACGAAAAATAAAAAACGTTCTTCTTTTCTTCCGAATACCGCCCCTAGTACAATCGTTATTATCGTAACGCTCGACGGATAACGACGACCCGTTTGGTCGAGTTTGTTAAAATGTCCTTACGCAACCAACCAACGGTCCGCGAACTCGGAATGTGAACCGGCTGACCGTCACTCACCGAGAGCATTTTTCGTAATACCTCCGGTTCTTATGTCGTTCGTCTCGGGTTTTCGGACATTCGGAAAACGATTTTCGTTTTAAACGCCGCGTATAAACGCCGATAAATAACGTAAACGTATCATTACACGAATATTTGTAAATAATAGTAATTGTACGTGACGCTCTCTGTAATACGTTCAATAACTAAAATAACTTAATACCGAAATAAAAAACTGGAAAAAACGACAAAATGTCAACGGAGTTTTTTGAACCTGCAAAATAATTATTTACGAACAAAATGATTCGATAATAGACTCGCGTACATAATTCGATATATTTTTATTGTATACACTCGTCGTCGTATATACATTCGAAATATTTCGACGTTAATAATTATATTTAGGATACCTAAAACGAAATATACCAATTTGCTTATTAGATATTATAAATACGTATATATTCGTCGGAAAAACCCCAGTAATTTCACGAAGTTTAAATATATTTCGGAAACGCAAAATAATCGGGAGCGGCTTCCTATACTATTGTAGGCTTAAGCTATATTCCAAATTGCCCCCTATATATATACTTTAGGTTGATCCGGATAAACAGTTTAAACGTATAAATACGATCGCGGGGACGATATCTATATTTCGGTGATCGCGCGCTCGCGTCGACGCAATAAACGGATAACGTTGAACCTATTTTACGATTATTATTAGTATCGTCGTTTTTTTCGTTATAAGTTTTTTATCTGCAACGGTTCGGGCATAACACATTTCCAATGGGCATTTCCGCGACGACGTTCATTTTTTCGTTCACGCGTATCGTACGGAAACGTTTGAACCTTAAACGCGTTTATGCACGTGCAGGGTTTTATCACAAGTCACACGACGCCGTGATATCTCGGGAAATTTTGGTCGACCGTTTTCATTTTTTCGTTAAGAAATTGTTCGCCCATTCCGTCGTCCTGCCGATATTTTTCATATTCTCGTACCCTTATTCGTTATTACAGCTGTATTACGAGCGTTCATTCATCACTAAACCGAAGTCTACGGCAGTGGTTTCCAATCATGGATTCAAAACGAACGTCGTTATCCTTTTACAAAAACTCGCTGACGTCGATTTTTTCAAAAACCCACGATCGTTTTATCTACTCGATTTCGAATCGCGGACGGTCGTCGTAATTACCAGAAATTACTAAAAATAAACTCCCTGAGAGTTCGACAATTACACTAAATAAACGGCTTACGTTTTAACGTTCCATAAATCGTCTTAGAAGGAAAAAAATTGTCCGCCGGCAATAATCACGTTTCGTCGTGAGCCCTATTTTCGTCATTCCGTAATCGTTTCGAAAACGAAAAAAAGCCTCCGTACGTGTCTATATAACCGTACACATCACGTACGTTAGTGTTAACTCCGTTTTTGTTGCACGGAGATCTAAAAAAAAAATTATACTCGCCGTCGTCGACGCGCGTCGTTCTAGGTCGATCAATATATGTATATAAAATATACGCAACGAGCGAACACTCGAAAAATCGAATTCGAAAACGGAGATTAATTTTTCGTCATATAAATTACGGCGTACCACTATAGGTACGCTATTATCAAAATTATAAACGCCGCACGGACCGTTTATCGTCTCTAAATTATTATCCAGCCCGTAGGCGGCGTGCGTTTCCGTTTTTACGTTATTATTCTTTCTTTCGCGGTCGTTTGCTTATATTTATATATAAGGAAAAAACACTACGACGAACAGGGTCACGGTATTCGTAAACCGATTTCTAAATAATTATAAACGGACGTCTTATAACGCGACGACCGAGATCGTTTGTTCGAGCTGTATAATTTTACAGATTCATTAACGATATACAAAATTACGTTTCTATTCGTTTTCGAACGATATCGTTCCGAATATTGTTACACTTTTACTTTCGCAGTTTCGACAATTAAACCTCGTGTTGTTCGTTCGTCGTCCAATCTAAACTCGTTTTCGAACATTTACCCACACAAGCACACACACACATTTACGTATATATATTTTTATAATATATACGTTATAAATAACACCAAATCTCGAAATTATACGTTAAAAATATTTTTATACGTACGCGCTATAATGTATAGGTCATATTTAACTTTGATAACGACTAAATATTTTTTATTAACAAAGTCGGACGGAACTTTTTGAAGGATTTTTTTTTGTTTCCTATATATAATACGACTTTGTTACTTCTCTCGAATACTATTCCGAAGTTTTGCGGACAAAACTTCGCGAAACAATCAATTATTGCGTACGCAACTTATTCGAACGAAAATATTTTAATAAACAACCGGAATCACGTCTGGTTTTTCGAATTTTCGACAGTTTAATAACAAAATAATCGTTTTTACGTTGAAATTAAATTCTGGCGAGGGTTTAGCGATTCGAGTTTATTATACCGATTTGGCGAAGAGCCGGATAAACAATGGTCATTATGCCGTCGCGTCGTATACGATTTTTCGTAAAACACAAAACCGCGGCCAGATTTGAATACGCGGGATTTATTTTCTTGTCACGCGCGAGCAATTATTGCGCTTTTTTTTTAACAACGAACGTACGTAATTAGGCGCATTATCTTATGACGCTCGAGTGTAATTAAACGCGCCGTGAACGAACGTTTACACGTTTGATTAAAATGTATAGAAACAAAACGGTGGAAGTTCGCACGGAAAAAAATGTACGTTTCGGTGTCTAGTGTCGTTATGTGTCGAGTATACTTCAAACCAAACAAAAGAAATTCTGGCTTTACACTTTATTCCCTCGGAAAGTTTTCATTTCCCCTATATATATATATTGTGATGTACTTTAGTGGCAATGGGTGTAGTAATGTTTTTTTCGGTTTTTTTTTTTGTTAAGAAAAAACCACGTTTCGGTAATTTTCACTGGAGTTTAATCCATCTGCGAGGCGATGGCTTGCGGTTTAATGCACGCTAATAACAAACCCAAAACTTGATGACCGAAAATCTTTAAAAAAAAAATATATATATATATATATATATATACCTTAAAATGTATAAAAAAAAAGTTTAAAAACGCTAATATTTTCGAAATCATAATTAGCATTTTATTTGATTCTTTTTTTAAAGTAGCATGCGATCCCAGTTATATACAAATAATAGTGAGTTTTTGTTTCGAAAAATCGTCGCTTTTGGTTTTTTTTTTATTGACATACGAATGTTCTTGAACGCGAACTATTGGACGCTTTGCACCAACGTTTTACCCTGATTTTTGAATACATTAAAAAATACTATCACGGTCGCGAAAATCGATAAACGTTCGGTTACGTGCACATGCACCACCAGCACACGTCGTAAACCACCAATGCAACGTTGAATCCAAGGGGAGAAAAAGTTTTTTTACCGCTAAATAATAAATATATATATTAATACGCAACGACGATAAAAAAACAAATAGGTACCTACGACGCCTTTGTAAAAAAAAACCGTATAAAATATATTAGATCGGACAAAATAACTTCAAATTATGCAACATTATTTCCGTTAACCAAGCAAAATGTTCCAAAAAAAAAGGTCGACTCAAAACGAAGAAAAAACCAATAATTCGTACAAAAAGTAAAAAATTCCGCTAAAAATTGGTTTAAAAAGCTCGATTTTATGTCTAAAATGACGGTATAATTCGTACCGTTGGATTTCATGCGACGAAAATTGTATTTTCTAAAGAGACGATCATTACGGTATAAAAACATTGGGAAAAGAACGCGTACGCGTCAAGTTCTCGGGTTGTTTACGAAAAACAATTGGGGAAAATTGTTGAAGCATCCGTTCAATGCGATCGTCGTGTTGAAAATTCAGTACGAAACGGTTACTTGGACTTCGATTGTATTTTTTTTTTTTGTGGAAAGGGAATATAGAAAATGTTCCAGTGGTTCAACCCGGAGTTCGAGTTTGGAAAAATTACGTCGACAAGAACCGTTTTTCGATCGATTTGAATCGCGATGATTTGTCGAACTTACGAAAATTTCGAATAACCGCAACAACGTCCGCCGATTCAGTCCAGTCCCCCTACATGCTGGCCACTCGTATCGAATGGCCACATCCAAGGGGTCGTTTAGCTCGCGGGGTCGTTACGGATGACGACGGACCGTTTTCGAAAAACGTCGACGCCCCGGGCGCAATATAAAACGCGACTCGACGGCCATTACAAAACTCCCCGCTCGTTGGTCAGTCTCGTTTTTATTTCGACGACCGAATCCCCACGAACGTGTACATACATAAACGCTTGTTTGATAATGCCCGTAGCCCGACGTCCTTTTCCGTCCCTTTCTCGCGCCCGCAGCGCGCGCATATTTTTGTTTCGCGTTAATTCGTTAATAACGACGCACGAGCGAATTTATTTACATGTTTAACGAGTTTTTAACGATCGAAACGTAAGTCGTCGTCGTATTCGATCGGTTCGTTTTGTGGGCCGAAACTTTTTAATATATTATAATAACGAGTATTTCGACAAAAAGATATGCCGAACAAGCGTACGGAATGTAGTAAAAATTATTTCGCATATATACCCTTGAAACGCGAACGTGATTTACAAAGCGTCGAGGCGATCGTTAATTGAGGCACTTTCCATTCATTACATTTACACAAATCGTTTCGCAATCGTACCGGAATTGTCGGAGCTTAAGTCACGTGCGAAGGCACGCGCTGCGCATGATAACGCGCGATGTGGGTAAT